>JARJLF010003429.1:0-17158 GCA_029378395.1 Mycena leptocephala
GACTCCCCGTCGTGGCACTGGTGATGCCTTCGCTGCGGCCGCGAGTCGGATCACTGGCCTCTTCGCTCCCAGTCAGTGCAGTGCAGTTCAGAGAGGAATCTCCTTATCTAACTTTTGTTCCAAGTCATTGCCGTCTACAGCAATGCCGGAAAGACTCCCAATGGGTAAGAGTCGTCGTCTCTCTTGTGTTGTCGTTCTTCAATTGTTTACTTTCTCTAGCCCGTCTTCGCCAGCGCAGGTATTTTCATTTTCACAGGCCTTGTCATGCTCGGACTGCCCATCGAAACTGTCGGAGTCACCGCGTATGTATTCAGTTTTTTCCCATGGTTGGACCCGCTAACGATCTCTTTGTAGCTTGTGATTCCTCGATATCTCGCGTTGTTTGTTTCTGATTGGCAGCTTGAGCAGCGCGAATCAAGCACGTGCTCGTTACTTACTCAGTCGTAGAATTTAGTACTAAACTGTACTTGCGACTTTCGACGATGCTCATGATTGCCTTATCCCTTGGTAACCCGTACTCTTGGTTCAAGCTGCTAGAGGTGATTTACCTTGCTTTAATGTGTAAGTCTGAGACTCCTTGGTGACCTTTCTTGACAACTACGCCCACTCAGGACGCATAATTCATAATTGTCATAACACTCGAGCTGCATTACGATCATGCCTTCCGTAGCGTCTTCGTCAGGGTGTTCATTTCTGCTCCAACTCCGTTTCTCCCAGTCGAGAAGAGTAAGCGTTCCGATTATGAGGCAACTGAAGGGAGAAAGGTCAATGACAGTTTCCTATTTAGGGCCACGCACGGATTCGATGAAGCAATCACTAAGAAGGGCCACAGAACACTTTCAGTACAGGAGACCGTTCGCAAAGTTGTTTTCCAACGAATCGTGAACATCGGCAAGCAGTGTTGGACAGTTTCCGAGGAATTTTTTGGAATAGGAGGTACAGCGCAAAGTTCCAGATCCTAGGCCGAAAGAAGTTCCACGAAGAGCATAGATACAAAGACCTGGACAGTTTTCGGCGTTGGAACATTGCGCTATAGATGCTTGAAGCGGAATTAAAAGATGGCTTCAGTTCAGTTCATAGGCCACATACCCAACTGCAGAAAAATGACGAGCAGGAGGTAAACGAATAGATGTAGATCTAAAGCGAGTTTTTCCACGTCAGAAATTTGAGCATCTTTCTGGCGCATGAGCGAGGTTAACCACCAGCATGCGTCAGACTCACCCAATCGAACAGCGACCACCATCCAGTGACAACAAGGCAAGCCAGAAAGAAACCCAATCGTAGCAATAGCCGCCAGGCCGAGCGTAAGGACAGAAGTGGTATGGAGGTCAGAGAGTGAAACATGGAGGGACGCTGTCGATTCAGATAATCAATATCCTGGTCGATGAACAAGACCCGCCTGTTCAAAGGCTACCAAAGTCGTCTGGCCCCAATTTATATGGAGGATCTTGATGGTCGCTGGTTTTGTTGTAACCATGGATGTCATTTTTTGAATAGTATCGACACAAGTGCATATCATGATGCGCTCATAATAGCGCCGAACCGAACGTTCT
This sequence comes from Mycena leptocephala, assembly GCA_029378395.1. Taxonomy (NCBI): domain Eukaryota; kingdom Fungi; phylum Basidiomycota; class Agaricomycetes; order Agaricales; family Mycenaceae; genus Mycena; species Mycena leptocephala. The sequence goes on from JARJLF010003429.1 coordinate 1,554, forward strand.
TTCTTGATTCGCCCAGTCATTACCGTTTTTGGGGGAAATAAATTTAAACCAGCCTGTTCGGGCGGTGGTATGACCGAGCGGGCGTCCCGCTATCCATTAGTGCTCTGGCTGGCCGGCATCAAAGGGAGTATCACGGTGGGTTGCAAGGCCTTAAGTGCGATCGATGATCAGTTGAAGATCAGTGTCTAATGGCAGTGCGGGGCTTAAATCACTTCAGCGTTCCCGAGGACCCACCGCCTCCGGAGTGTTGCTACAGCATTTCCTTAGAATGTTGGCTGTATGACTGCAAGGATTTCTTCTTTTTGATGAACCAACAGTGACAGTTCCAGACTTGAGGGCACATAATATTTTGTCGAACTTCTTTGTCGATTCGGTGAACTGACTTTTTACGCTAATCGTTGGGGTTAAATTCAGTAAGTATATGCATCCTCTTAACAAGATATATGGCCCGACCAGCCTACGTTGGGTCCGACTTCGGAGCCCATACTCCGACAACGATATCGTTGCCTCATCGTCAACTGCCAAGTTGGCGAGGCCCCGACGTCCTTATATAACTTGTGTAGCTTTTCTTGCCGTCTCATCTAGGAAGAATCAGTATAAACCAACCATATTCAATCAGTGCTCATCCACAGACCTGCATCTCGTTATTGAGACATTGCATCTTCCTGGTGCAAAGCCAGATGGCGAACGAAAGACCACTGCACAGTCCCCAGAGTTCCCCCATTGTACAAAAAAAGTGCCGTGGAACAGGGTCTGCATACGCAATTTTGCGGCTTTATCCTGGAGACTAGAATGATTGTTTAGCTGGGAGGATGCGGATATAAGAGAGATGAAATACACAATCAAGCGCGTGGCTAGATCCAGATCGGTTTTCGACTCTTTGCCCAGGCTATGGAATAGATGGGTTTCAAATACGTCGAAGTAAAGCCGTTCAACGTCGATGAGAGACGCGTTGAGCGCCTTCATCAATCGAGTAGGGAAGGCGGCGCGGAGGACAAAAACGGATGTAGCGATCCCAGAAGCAACCGCGGTAATGAGCAATCCTTTGGGGATGAAAGAAACCAAATTAGAGAAGAGAGAGACAGTATCTTCAGACATGAGGGGGTTGGTTGTAACTGGTTTCTGGGGCGCCCTTTTATGCAGCTAAATGTTAACAATCACCTTCCCGATTGAGAAATATTGGACGATTGGTTCCTTTGGAGCAAAAAAAAAGTCATCCACGTCTCAACCTTGAACTTCCTGGGCTCTGTTCAGTGACCGATTCAGAGAACAATGGAAGAGATTTGATGTAAGTATCCTTCCGCCACAGCTTTTGTGCTGCTTTACAGCCCAACGACGTAAAATCCAGTGTTTGAACGGTACCTGGTGGCTGATTTAGGTCTTCATTTGGTCAAAAGCTGTAAAGAGTTATCATTAGCGACGATTGAGACGGCTACCAGGGTCATTTGGGCGAATACAGCACCACCCAGAGACGCTCGGCTTTCCTACCCGCGTCGGTCGTCTAACACATAGAGTGGTTGACCTTTCGACCATTCCCATGTCAGATGGATATAAGTATCCAAAACACAGCCCACCAAAGATGAGCGCCAAAGAGGAAGACAATGGGGAGTGAACAATGGAGACTGAACAATGGAGCACGCAAGAAGTAGAGCCTGTCGCTTGAAGAGAGCATATAAGTATATCCCAGAGGTGTCGAGAAACCAGGAATGAACACGATCTTGCGGCTGCCTGCGGTAAACACAGGAACAACAACGTGAAGTCCTCGCTCAACCCGACAAGTTATTTCCCTCCCTCCTTCGCATGGTACATTACGATCGAGTTAAATTCCGAGCCAATGATGGATGAGCCGCTGAAGTACAAGCGCCGAAATATCCGTATCGCGGTACCGTGATCGAATAGCGACACTGCACGACGGTGCCGGACGCGTGTACAATATAAAAATAAAAGTAAGTGTTACACAGGCGTATGAAAAATCACGCAATTGACCTTCGCCGCACATACGCGCCGTGTGGTTCGGCGGGTCCGCGTTCCTGTGGGCGAAGACCTTTGATGAACTAGATGTGTTTCGTGAAGGCTTATGGGCGATGTGGCCGTGTCGAACCGGTCGGAACAAGGGTCGGAACCAAAAACATCGCCAACACCGCGTGAGGTTCTGGTGTGAGCCGGACTATGTGAATGGGAGCGAACTGCCGTTGACGATTTTAACGCTCACAGGCTGGTCAGTTTTATCACTCGCAAGCAGAAAAAAGAGAAATTTTATGCCCAATTTGATGCATAGTGCGTCGAGTGCTGCTGTCAGTGTTCAAATGCCACTGGCGCTGGGCGAGAACCACGACAGAGACGACTGGCATCAACGGGGAACTGCAGCCGGTCGGGTGGCAATCGAGTGGCGATACTGTATTCTGACGAGATGATTCTTGTCTGTTGGCGTGGATGAGGGATACTCAACAGATTGAGTGTTGGGCTTGCGGCAGCGGCTCGTGCAAAAGCTCGGCAAGGACAACACTACGTCACGCGTGACACCAGCGCTGCATCATGATCAGTTGATGTCGATCATTCGCCCGAGACGGCACGTCGGCAGCCATATTTTTGAATGCACGATATTGGGAAGAAGATGAGCCCTAAATTCATAGCAAGGCCGGCAAAATTGCATCGGCTCTCTTCGAACCGGCCGTCCAGGTTTATCTGTATGCTTTCAAATTCCACACATTGACCTTTCTCATGGTAAACTTTCCCGTGGGTCAACTGATCAATTTATTATGGATAAAACAAAATGGCTAAGGACAGGGGGGACAGACTCGTTCCTGCCTTTTCATTTATGTCTCATGTAGATTCAAAACGGGCGAAAAAACAACAAGAAAACCCAATTTTTTGGCACCAAGACCTTCGCTCCTATAAATCTGGGACAATTATTTGGTGAACGGGTGCAAGAAATGGTCGTCTTTTGCCACCAATATGTAGCTGATCATTCGCTCCCATGGATCAGTTGAATCCATGCACGGGAGAATTTGATAACCATTGCCCTGGCCAGTTGATTCAAAGCTTAGCGCTAAGACGTGTGTTCGAATACAATATGATCAACTCGTCGAAGCTGGTGGAAATACACCAACTGCACTTCTGTGATTAAACTAGATTGATTCGAAAGTGGTTCAGGGAGGTGCCCAGCGTCAACTCACTGTTGTGGTTGAACTTAGATTAAGTTGAAGGTGGTTCGTTTCCCGCGTCAGTCTGCACTATTGTGCTCGAACTTGGACCATTTCGAAGCTGCTTCAAAATTATAAACCTGGAATTTCTTTGGTTGAAATGTTCAACTTGATCGATCATGATTAAGTCGGACCGAACATGCACAACAGTAATTCAACTCTCTGCCTACATAGAAATTGTGACAGTCATGCTGATAATTGCGGTCCTTTGTTTTTTATTTAGTCTTTGATTCACGACATTGCGGTGGTCTTATTCCGTCAATTGTCACAGTAGTGACCAACGAAATATCTGGCTTTATCCAATCCCCATCGTTTGCTCTGGGCTGTGTTCAAGTCCATTGATGTTTCCCGATGTAGCTGGCATCGAAATGTCAGCAGATTACCCGGAAAGGGCCGGGCCATGGCCTTTCTAGTTCGTGGGTGTTGATAGTGCGTGTTCACCGGTCTCGTGTGTTCGATTATTTGAATCATGATGATGGCGATCGGTTTATTACTCTCGATCTCAGATCTACGGCGATCAATTATAATAAATTCTCGAAACTCAACTCTTAAAAGCCTGGGATCAGAGCCGCGGCCAGATACGCTGAAATGCCCCCCTCCGATCCCACCTCCCCGCAACAAACTGGAACTGGGTCAATTTCACCCCGGATCCCGTTTTCGCCCTCATACTATCCATCCTCATTCTACTTCTCTGTATCATTCGGTTCGCCCTCCCTAGCCGCAGGATCGTCTCAATGAACAAGGTCCGAGATGAAATGAGGAAAATCTATCACAAAGCAGTGGACCTCCAGCTGCTGAATTTCCAGCTAGAGTCTGACTGCGCCATCTGGAGGGAGTTTTTCGCGTATGCTGAGTTCTTTATTCTTTTCTGTCCCTTCCTGACTTTGTGAAGCCTTGATGACGCGGCCAGAAATTTGGTCATTCAAACTCTCCGTCTGAATGATCCACCGGCCCTCTGGTGGTGGAATGAACTCCTCGCCATATTCAACCGCCATAGTGGTAGTTACGCGATCGTGATATGCACCTGGCACATGGAAATTTTGAAGGGAAAAATTCAGGTAAGTCACTCTGCCGTCGGGTACTCCTCTGTTGTTACCGCTAAGCTTGTACTAGATGATTTCTGAGACGAGAGCGCACGATCTCAACATTGCGTCCTCTGTTGGACTGTCCCCAGGTCAACAGGTGTTGCTGCGCCGGCAGCGTACGCTTGACTCTGAAGCTTGATCCCTATCCCTTTGCCCCCTTTCGACGTCATTTTGATTCTCTGTGTTTGTTTGATTGCTTTCCTTTCCCTTGCTCTGCATTTCATATATCCCCGCATTTGTTATTACTCTGCTTTGATTGTCTCCATTTGCATGTCCTTAGTTATGTTTTCTTTTGCTGTTCAGTTATTCATACGTTTTGCTACTACGGTAAATTCTAGTACGCTCGGCGGCGGCGGACTCGTGGCGGTGTCCGAGGAAGCGGTAAACCCCGATTTGGAAGTCTGATTCGGCAAGATGATCGACGCTCGGCTAGATACTCTCGGGAAAAACTTTTTGTCCAGCCAATGCAGGCCAATGCGCATATAACGCGGCTGCATTGCAGGAACATGCACCTCGAGGTGATTGGGCTAGAAGTAACACATATTTCGAATGCTTGACCAAATCCTGAATTAGCCTGAAGCAAATAGGCTGGCCCGGAAATACCGCATAAAGCAAGGTCAAATTTGGAGGGCAACTTCTGAGATCTGAGCGGTGGCGCGGGAAAGGGTGGAAAAGGTCCGTATAATACACGATCGAGCATTTTGCTTCCGCGCGATGGCATCGATTTGTCAAAGCTTATGCGCTTCCACTGTCAACTCAATACTCCAAAACCGTGCTTCCCTTGGGAAAGTCTCTTCACTTTTACTTTATGTTTAAAACAGGGTCCTTATACGTGTAATTCCAAGTAGCACATCGCGCAGGCACTGAGAACGCATCCCAGTATTTTTTCCTCCGCAGGCTCGAACGTTTCGGCAGTTTGAAAGATGCTGTCCACGGCCCGGGTGTATGGTTTCTTCAGAGGTCCACATCACACGCACAGCCTGAGCATTAACCGTCAGATTTGTGGCCCGGTAAAGGCATCAGAAACATCGTCAATATTTGATGATCTAACAGTTAACAAAAAATTCCCGAGACTTGTGCGTGACTGCCACGTCGATAGCGGAGATAGGTTAACCCAGCGCTAGCGACTAGTACCTGATTTCCTCTGGAACTTATCCACAGAACGTATCCGCAGCAGCACAATTAGTCCGTGAAATGGAAGCAATCAATCGCGAATTCGAAAGATGCAGAGATAAACCGAATGCATCGCTGAGTGAGGCGCAGAAAAGAGGAGAGACCGACCATGAAAAAATGGCTAATACAAGCACGACATCGCCGGAGAGTTAGCAAGTTTCTTTCCATGTTACTCGTTCAATATTTTCCTCCGTTACTACATTGTGGGTCGCACTGCCCCAGGTGCTGTCCAAGCTGGACCTTCCACAAACACAGCGTAATCGATGATCATTTTCCTGAAAGAAGACATACCAATGTTAGCGGAATTTTCCGTCATGGAGCTGAGCAGTGGAGAGACAGATAACAAAGTATTCAATAGCAAGCCGATGCGGTACACCAGTGAGCACGCCAAAGCACACCATACAGACCAGGTCAAAAAGTTCGGGCGTGTAGTAACTGCCGGCAAGATAAATATTCACATTGGCGTTCAAATGATTTCAATGAAATGGAGTGTACAGTACGCCGGGGCTAACTCTTGGCGAAATTTTCGCCGCTAGACGACAGATAATGTGCTTATTTGGCAGCGTCGCGGTATCCCCAACATTGAAGGACGTGTTGATGCCATCCCTCCATCTGTCGCTGTCGAGGTCAAAGTTGGAAATAGATCTGCTATTATTGTCGAGTGATGCTCATTGAGTTGACTTTTTGGCTAGCCACAAGGTTGTTCCAGTTGTTGACTATTAGTACCGAACGTTCGCAAGCGAAGAATTCCGATAGAAATACTAGGAGACGTCAGGAGCCAATATGAAAGGTGGAAGAGGAGGGTAGATCGTCGTGGGAAAATCTATGACCTGAAAGGGGTACACCAAGCGTTAGCAACCGGAACCAATGAGTGGTGGATAGGATAGGATAGGATTGCGACGCAAGGCCCCGAATCGGAACGCCGGGTGCCGTACTACATACACAAGGCGGTTATTACCGTGAAAAGATCCAGCAAGGCTCCGAGCCAGATCCCTAGCTTCTTTGCGTCTTTTCTTTTGGCTCGGGGTTTTCGCGTCCGCGCAGTGGGGTTTCACGGAGCGGTGTCCCACACTCTCAAGATCCGCACAATTAAAAGTATCACGTGTGGTAATAGCAGACGTGGGCTTTGTTTTCGGGGATTCGGGGGTGTCGGGCATGTATTTTGCCCGCTGCTTGCACAATGGAAACTCGAAGCGGGAAGGTGAACGTGATGATTTTGGCAGATTTAGGGCTACTTGGTCCTGAGACGAGCCAGAGGATGGAAATAACCGTGATTCGGAAACATGACAGACGAACTGGAGATCTAGCCGTCCGGCCGTTATCCGTCGGCAGGGCCCAGTTTCCCAGATTAAGAGCCAAGGCCTAATCGAGACGCGCACGACGAGTACGAGAAAACGATGCGAGTGGATGAATCATTGTGCTTCAAAGCCTTCAGGACATTAAGCGCGCTTTATTTTTTGGTCGCGTCGAAACAAAAAGGCGACCTTGTCATGTGAGCGCGAACTGACGCGTTTTACCACACTACAACTTCGTAATAACTCTTGAAGCTTTCAAGCAGTGGCGCCGACTCCTCGCCGCCAAGGAAGGTTTGGACGCTTAGGCGTCTCGTTAGATGCGGCTGCTTCCGGAGCAGAACTGATCCGAGTTGATCCGGTAGGCTTGATTTTCAACCCTGTTCAATCTGTTTGTCGTATACAATTGATAGGTATTTGACAATCGTTCCAACTATTCTTGCGCAATTTTATGAATTTTTGAACCCTTCGTTCCACAATTTCGGCTAGGAGCGTGCAATTCAGTATCGTGGCCGCGAGACAGGGCCTTCTACAGAAGACTAAAGCATGAATCCACGCGGATCAGAAAAACATCAGCTAAGTGTGAAAGGGGGAGGGAGTGTGAAGAGTCATGAGAATTTGTTGAAGATGTAAGCAATTGGGCCCCGACATCTATCGACCGAGCAGCTAATTTGATTTATTGCCGACATCCGTGAGTGTGCTCATGAGGGTCTTATGACGAAAACACGTACACCCAGGGATCTTGAAATCAATAGTGTCGCCCAAAGCAAGTCTGGGTTGGAAGACGCTTGATGTGGGATACATTGATCGAGACTAGTCGGTGATAGCGAGATCGGTCATGTAATTTACCACTGCAGCAAAGGGAGCATCGAGTTTGGGGTCCGGACCGCGGCATTAATTTGGAGACTCAAAAGTCTTGTGAATGTGATGCAAACTCTCGCCTGATCCGAGTCACAGCCTTTCCCTTAATTTTATGTCGATTGTATATTCGGGCCGGAGATATTATTGTTACATGTACAGGTGGATCGAGGAAGTAAGCATTGGTTTGGACGCAATCTGTTGAGATCCTAATCTACCCTATTTCTGACGCCTTTTGAAATAATCCTTTGAAGTAATACTTGACAATCCGCCAACGTCCTCCTCTTTCGGACTTGTCTCGACTTGCCAAAGTTCCGGATGAATCTCCCGAGACCTTGCCCCGAGACCCAATGTTGCGCACCTGACGTAGTTGTAAAGTCGACATCATCATTTCTTGCCGATATAGCCGACGCGTATATTCTCCATCTGGATTCAGCTGGATTCTGGACAAACATCCATGTTGGGATCCGTGGCTACGGAATATCCCCTTTCGGTAAAATGTTCAATCATCCAGCGAGCTGTTAAGTAAAGGTAGTGTCTGGGGTTCACTTTCCGAACATGTCTGATGAGACCATGAAAATTCGGAACTCAGAGGATGGCGCCACCTTCAAACGCGGCAAAACTACTCCTGACTCGACCGCGAAGAATGCGGGGCATCCGAAATCATTTAAAATAAAAACATTGGTTCCGCCATTCTGGCCTCGGAAAGTCGCGCGGAAGCTACGGCATCCCGTATACAGCACGTACGATGGTATGTTTCCTCCCGCTGACATCCGAGAGTTGAGTCGCAAATCGGGTCGCGTGTCGCCTGACTTCACGGTAAACCTGGAGGAAAAATAAGCGTGGTATGTGAGAATGACCTATCAATCTTGCATTCTCCGATATCAGAAGCATATGTCTTCCGCAGTACGTAGACGGAGTCCTATGTCACCACAGCCTATGGAGACAGGGTCTCCTCATCAGATTCAAATTCCCTTTTGGAGACATGGCGGCGCTGGTTTCATCGATTAATCGCTTTTGCACCCACGCCTCTGCGTTAGGTTGTACTTGCCTGATGAAGATTATTTATCCGACACGAACAAACGAAAGGGCCGCGTTTGATACGTATCTATTTTTTAAATTCTCACAAATTATCGCGGCTTGATTTAAGATTATGGCATAGGCCTAATTTGTGTTGTCGATCTTGCCGGGAGAAGTTCCAGCGTGTACACACCGGTGCGGGCCCTCAACCGTAAACAGCGTCAGCGCGTCAACGAATTCCCCGCATGGGGCGGGGTTTCCCGCGATTTTCATCGAGGTGAGGTATCTAGTTACGGCACCCAAACTCCAGGCCATGGCAAGCTTGAGCATGTTCTCAGTAATCACTGGGAAATTGATTTCTTTGAGAATCGTGGGGCGAAGACTGAGAAATAACGTCGTCAGCCTCGAGCGACGCTCAAGAAAGAACACATCCGGATGATTTTGTATTCAAGAAAGAAAGAAAAAAAGGATTCAGGACGAAGTCGAATATAAAAAGAAAATCCAAGAGTTACCTATGGCCGGATGAGCGCGTCAAACGTTATGCCAAGCCATGGGGAATCCCAAACGTCGCCCTTGGATACAGAAAAGACACGCAGATCCGGTGATGCGCCGTTCGGACCACATTGTATTACCGTTGGAGCATCTAAGAATGTTCTCCGCCACTCCCGCGACGTGATGCACATACTGGCAGATGCCCTGAGCTCCCATGCTCCATGACGCGTCAGGAACACTGCACCGCCGACATATAACCAATGAAGCACGTACTGAGAGAACTCGGCGGCCAGGTGACAAGACCATAGTCGTACGAGTCGAGTTTATCCAAAAGTCCGAGAAACCAGAAGGTGTGCGACTAGGGGGATCGAATGACGGAGACTAACCTGAGCTCCCATGAACCTGTGGAAGCCGGCGGCCTTGCCCGGGGCGAACCAACGCTGGCAGCATCTTTGATAAAGTACAAAATACGGGAAACCCACGCCCCGTTATTCACATATGCAGTTATTATTATCAAGCATAGAATATCAGGACACAGGCTGGCTTGATTCTAGATCGCCCACATAGCCAGCCGTGGACGACACGCCCCGTGAGTGTTTCCTCGGGTTTGAAATGGCTGTGTGGTTCCAACTGGTCGGAATTTGAAACAGGCCCATGTCAAAAATGGGAAAGAACTCGAAGTCCCGTGTAGACTTTCAGATTATTCCATCCTTGAGGGTTCAACGGGCTTGAAAGAGCTGTCAAGTTCCAAGTAGTCGGGATTCGAAATAGATATATGTCAATTTAGACTCGATGTCCGCGATCTCTTCCCGTTAGAATATCCCTTCGAGAAAAAAGGCACTACAGCACGGTGATAACAGGGCACCACAGGGCATGTGAGAATTGGTATGGGAACCACCGCCTGCATCCGAGGCAGCAAAGGGCCGCCTTGGGCGGGATAGAAGCATCTGAAATGTATGCCTGCTGTGCGACATGACCTGTTATCGTCGCATCGCCGCTCTGTCGTGGGCACGGTCCAATTTTGCACTTGTGGATTGTGTCAAATGGGAAAAATGGAAGATAACGTACGACAGACAGGAGGATACACGTTGGTTCGGGGAATGGAGACATAGATGCAAGAGGTTGTCGGCCTTCAAGTTAGGCGGTGAGAACACAAAATCCCCGAGTCAAAGTTCTGGAATCCGCTACAAAAAATCAAGATGAATCGCATGGGGATACTCGGCGCCTCGTTTCGTTTAATTCCTCCGCGGTATTGAGCGCGCCGCGTTCATATATCCGCAACACCGCTGGAGGCCCTTCAGTGACAGTGGAAGAGGTACCACGCAAAAGACACACCGGTCAGAGAACAAAATTTCGAGAGTTAAAATCCGGAAATACCGCACTGGAAGGAGGTTTGGATTGGTGGTTTTCCAAATGCGAGACCTCGAGTGACCGAGACTGTGACATTTGCACGTGCGTCGTGAAACTGTGACTGTCACGCGCTTCCACTTGTCCTCCTCGTCCACGTCTTCAGCCGCTGCTCAGCAATCGGAAATTGGAATCCTTCATATTTTTTCACCGCAAATCTTTATCACGGGCTCTGTGAGGTATCCAGAGGTGATCTCTCCTGGGCCTAGGCATTCCAGAAAAAAATCTCGAAAAAGGCGCTCAAAATCCCTACTAGTCGTATTCGCTTCACGTTGGGGTGGGAAATAAGCTTTTAATTCCGACGTCCGATTCTACTACTCACGGCGACCTCTCCGGTACGATAGTTTATTCTCCTGAAGAACGTGTCTCGATCCAATTTGCCAGACTTGGTACGACAGAGAAGGCTAGAAGATCTCAATCTCCGTAACCCCAGTTCACGCGCTCAACCGAGAGTCGAAAATAATAATCCGATGTCTACCGTGATGACGACGCCGAAGCGGTCTGGCCCTCGCTCTGCGGCGGGGACACCCCAATCCGCCCAGCGCACCCCGCGACGCGTCATATCCGCACCATTGGAGCCATTTCCGCGTGAAGAACCGACTGATGTTTTTTGGGACGATGATCGCAGTGATTTGGACGGAGAAGTTGACGAGGAGGTAAGTGGCGCACCGCATCCACGTATGGTATACTGACAGTATTTGGTCAGTTTAACGAGGCCCTAGAGGCCGTGCGCGCCTTGCATTCACGCAAGTGTCTTTCCCTCAAACGTTTATTAGAGCGTGCACATGCCTCGTCGGCCGCCCAGCTGCACGCACTACAGGCCGAACTCCAGATGCTTCGCGCTCAGCCGCCCCCTGCAATGCCCTCTGGTGAAGAATGTTCCTGCAAAAAGGGTTATTGGAGTGGATATGTCCTTCCAGATGATGATCTCAACGAGGAAGAACCCGTTCCTGGCTTCTCCGCCTCTACTATCCGCCGCCTCCCGCGCGCTGAGCGTAGTCGTCTCCTTCGCACCCTTCTCGATGCGTCGCTTCCAGGCGACATCCCCTGCAGATTCTCACCCTCCAAAAGTACGCAAAACTGTCGCACGATATCGTTGGAGCCCTCGCACCCCCACTTGCCCTGCGTGTCCTTCTTCTCATCCCTGTGCCCCACCTTCTTCTCCGCTGTGCCCTCGTCAATCGTCGGTGGGCAGCGCTTACACGACTCCCTGATCTCTGGCGGCACCATTGCCTGCGCCTCACCCGTGGGGATCCCCACCCGCCCACACCGCCGCGTCCCCTGCAGGCTGGCTTCCGCTTTATCGTGCACTGGCTCGCCGCGAGGGCAATATGCGCACCGGCACCCCGCAGGCGCTGCGTTTCCTTACGCCTGCTCACACCACGTTTACCACGACGCTCCTCCTCCGTGCGCGTCGTCTCATCAGTGGCTCTTATGACGGGACCATTCGTTTCTGGGACGTCCCCACTGGCGAGCTTCTCCGCTGCCTTGAAGTCGGCAAACCCGTCAGTTGTGTCGATTACCTAGCCGGCGAGGGTGAGCCATGTCCATCCCTGCAGTGTCCTTTCTGCTAATGCTGTTCGCGCAGAGGTATTTGTGGTGGGATTCCACGACGTTGGGTGGGTATATTGCGCTGCATTTCCGTTGTTTTTGGCATGCTAACACCTACTGCAGCCGCGTGCACCTCTTCTCCGCCATCACCTACACGCCACTGCAACAGCTCGCGGGTCACCTTAACGGGATCCGAGCTGTCGCTCTCAGCTCGAAGAACCTCGTCAGTGCGGGGGCAGATAAGGTGGGTTCTTCTTTACCACTTCCCTTCCGCCCTTGTCTGCAAACCCCGGGCTGACGGTGTACAGGCCCTCGTATGCTGGGACTGGCGTGCGGGGAGCAAGATCGTGAGATTCGGGCAACAGACTACTATCAATGTGGGGGTACAGATCGTGCAAGGTGAGTGTTTCCCTCCATCTATTTTTTGGGGGTCCGTCCACTTGCCAAACCCAATTACTCTCTCCTCTGCCCAATCGTCCTCAGGCTAACCATCCCATTTCAGGTACTGACCGCTCCGAGGGCGAGCGCGTCGTGAGTGTCACCATCGATGGCGTCGTCCGAGTATTCTCGATTCGTACGTCGAATGCCATCTTTTTGTTTCAGCGTCTTACTCCTTCGTTGCGAATTCCAGAACGTCGCGAGATGATCTCACAGTTTCGACTCGCTGAGCTCGGTGGAGGCGACCCAGTGCTTTCGGCCAAGCTGTGGCATGTGGGGCGCGCGCCAGATAATATGCTACAGTGCGTTCTTCGATTCTCTCTTTTTTAATTCAAGCGCTGAAGATTCGTCTTTTGACAGATGGTTCGCGGCCAAGGGTACACAGATGACTGTAAGTCCCGTCTTGGTCGGTGCCCTGCCGTTGCTGATTGCCCCTGACCCAGTGTGCGACAAAGTCGGTCATTCTGCATCTTCAGTGGCAGGAAGGGGAAGGCGAGGCCGAACCTGTGTCAGCTTCGTCATCGGTAAAGAAGGACCAGGAGAGGGAGAACAATAAGGAGGATATTTTAGTGGTGACATCGCCGACACCCTTGCCTACCACCAAGCCACGCATCCGAACGACGTCTACGCGCGGTGGCGCGCCCGTCGGTTCGACACGCGGAGGCTCGCCGCGAGGAGGTGCACCTAGCGCATCGCCGCGTGGGAGTGCACCTGGCGCATCGCCGCGGGGGGGTGCGCCCGCAGCGTCTCCACGGAGGATCGCATCGGTGACCTCCCCGCGTGGTGGCGTTCCGACACCGTCCCGCCGCCCGTCGCTTCTGCCGCAGAGTCCGAGTCAGCGTAAACGCCTGAGCTCGAGCGCCAGCAGCTTTGGGAACGAGCTCTCCACCGCGTCGTCGACGATGACCGAGTCCACTACGTCCTCGTCGTTCACCGCCGCCGCGCGCGCGACACCCACGCCTCGGCGCACGGGGGCACCCCGCAGCGTCGGGCGTCGCTCCTCCCACCCCGAGCGAGCGTCGCCTAAGCGCCAGCGTGAGCACAAGCACGAGCACGGGTGCCAGTCTGTCCACGTCGACATCGCGGCTCAGCTCAAGCATAGGCTCGAGCGGGACCCCGGCGAGGCTGAGTCTCAGCACGTCGAAGGGCCGCCTCAGTCTGGGCAGCACGGGCAGCGGCAGCCGCACGCCGACGACGCCCAGCACGCGCACGGGGACCCATGTCCGGGCGCGCACCGGACGCCGGCGTCTTCTGTCTCGGGGACTGGCCCTGGTACGGGCAGTGGCGTGTTCTTCCCAGTGCGCTACGGGCGCGCGGCGATCTTGACGGCGCCGCCGAAGATTGTGGGTGTGGTGGAGACGCCGACGTTGCTGTGGGGCGGTGGATCCCGCAAGAGGCGTGTCGTCACTGCTACGCGGTTTAGCTCGCGAGCGGGGGCGGATCGGCGGGTGCGTTCCTTGCTTGCTTATTGCTTCACCTCTCGTTGCTTATACCTCTGATCCAGATATTTATGTCGACACATGAGGACAAGGAAGGCGAAGGCCCAAGAACCCTGCGGCGGAGGCGATGCGCACTGCTACGCCTGTCGACATCGATCTCGCGGCGACACCCTTGGTGGCGTGTGGGGTTCGCTGGCAATACCGCCGTACAATGACACCAGAGGCCTGAAGGGCTCGCTCCCGCCCAAGTTCACGGGCCTCGCGACGCCGGAGAAAAATCCCATGTCGATGGCACTGTCACACGAAGAGGTGTCGTTGGATGTGCGGACGGGAGCATCTAGTACGCGGTTTCTTCCACTTTTAGCCTGTACCTCTCTGACATACGTCCAGTGTGATGAATTTCTCTGGGTACGATTATGACAAGGAAAAGGTCATCGGCGATGGGGAGGGTCCGAACGGCGACGGGTACAGGGAGGAGGAAGTCGTAGAGGAGGTAGATGGCGAGGGAGACGGTGGTTTCGATGAGTGGATTCTCGCTCAGCCTTCTCGGTGAACGGACTTTCAGGAATACTCGTTGCGTAATTTCCCTTTTTTTAATTCCTCCGGATGGATGTATTTTTCCCCAATGTCTGTGGTGGCACACAGTTTTTTCCTTTCCTAAAATGTCTTATTTATTTCGCCCACTGTGGCTGTGCAAATGTAGATGGACTTACAATCGTTTCTCTTCTCCCAGAGCTCGTCTCCGCTATCGTATCGCACGAGAATCGCAATCATTAGACGTTGTCGGCGACCACAACTTGCTCATGCTTGTCCGACTGTACACCTGGCGTGAAATCATCAAATCATCATCTGGGTACTGAATGCGGCATCACGGAACAAGGCCGGATACGTCGGCCAAAGTCGCTCGAAAATCGTGTCCCACCGTAGATCGACAATCTGGTTTACAACGGCGACACAACATGTCAACAACTATTGGATATCGCCGTGATAACTCGCCAGACGAACCTATCACAGCTAGACCGTCACAATGCACATGCTCCCCGTGTCCCCCGTGCCAAGCCAGTGCAATAATTATGTATAAGAAGCACCTCAATCCACAACTCAAGTCATATCTCAATCATACTCGGAATATGCGTCTCTCGTTGAATGCGCTCTCCCTATGTCTCCTCTTTAGTTTCAGCCTTTTGACTGCCACTACAACCGCCGCCGGCACCAGCCTCCCCGACACGGTGCCCGCGCCTGACGTGTACGACGGCGGCCCACCGGCTCGGGTGTGCTTCGCCGTGCTGGGTAAGTACCACTGTCTCGTTTCGCTTTAGTTATTAGTATTCTTTTTCTCCTACTTGCTTCGCGTCCTTCCCCGCCTCGTGTCGCGACAGACACGTCCCGTCTGCCTTCCAAGCGCCTCGTATGCACAGCGTATACTGACATTATCATTTTCTGGACAGGGCCGTCGACTGTGACGTCTCAGACCCAACCCCAGCGTTTCTCGAGGACGACGGACCGGTTTCGCTCGCTGCTGGGTGCGTACCGCCCTTGCCCTGCGTTACTCCGCGTACTTTGAGATATAGATATATATTTATGCTTACGATAGAAACGTCGGCACCATCCAAGACAGGCCCTCGAGCGGCTGGGGGAGGCCGGAGT
>JARJLF010000343.1:0-226279 GCA_029378395.1 Mycena leptocephala
CAGCACTCTGGCACCACCGCCGCCTCCGGCTCCACCGCCCGGACATCGGCCACCGGGTCCGCCAGCAACCCTGTCGGTTCCTCGTCCGCGTCCTCTGGTTCCATCGCTGGCTCCAGCTCCAACTCCACCTCCAATTCGAACTCTAATGCAAACTCCAATTCCAATTCGACGACCGGTGCGGATTCGTCTACGACCTCGCTATTGCCGGGCGCGGCGAGCGCAAGCAAGTCGGGGGCGGGCACCACCGCGATCGTGGGCGGCGTCCTCGGGACGCTGGTCCTCGTCCTGCTCGTCCTTTTGCGCTCTTTTGGGTGCGCAAGAGGAATCGGAACCGGAGCCGCGGCGCACGCACGCACGAAGGTGATTTGATTCCGCTTTTGGTCGAAAACAAAACAAAAAACCATTCGACTGACTTTTTTTTGGCTGTTACAGAGAAAGCACCAAGCGCGCTGACTCCGCGGCCGTTTGCGGACTTTGCGGGCTCTGGCGGCGCTACGTCGCGTACTGCGCTCAACTCGGCGTACGAGTCGGGCGCGTACGATAGTAATAGTAATGCCTTGTCCGGGAACGGGGAAGGGAAGCTTGCGGACGAGGCGCGCAGGCAGCGGGAGGCGCTGCCGATGCCGCTGTCGTCTGTGTCGAACTCGAACGACAACGACAACGACTACTCTAACGACTCCATGGCCAACTTCAACAACTCCTACTCCAACGACTACTCGAGCTCCAACTCGGAGGCGGGGGAGATGCTGCCGCCTCCGTCGCGGCGTGCGAGTAGCATCCCTCCTCCTTTCCCTCCTCCTCCTCCTCCTCCCTTTCCTCTTCCTCTTCCTCCTCCTCCTCCTCCGATGACGAGGACGGAGGATTCACCGCTGCCTGCGACGCGGAGTGGTCTTCTTTCGCGCGGGCTGAGCATCCTTTCGGGCACGGGCTCGTCGCGCTTGGACTATGGGGAGGCGCCGCCGCCGCAGTATTCCGCTTAGTGTTAGCTGTTACTGTGTGCGTAGCTTGTTTGTACATATGTTATGTTGTCGCTCTTTTAATATATACACGCTGTCGTTTTTGGTTTGTTTACCTGGTTTAAACTTTACAATGGTGGTGCGACTCGAGTTGGAGTGGGCATGGGCTGCGCATGCTGTTTCCGCGGTTGGCCGTGGTGAGGGTGAGCGGCCTTGTTATTAACGCCTACCTACCTGGCTATAGCTACCGCACGTTTGTTAGGATGACTGCAATGCTTTTTAATCCACACCAAGTATGTATGTAATTATTTACCCATGGCCAGGATATACAAACTCGGTTGAACTTGGACGACTCGGATGTAGAGTGAGTATCGCATAGCACACATGTGTATGAAATCGACGACGACTCGGACGAACTGGTTCAAATTAATAATTTGCTACACACTCGCTACGCTACTAATTGCTTCAAGTTGTAATACATACATACACCCGCTTGCGGCTTTGTTTAACTGTTAATTTGCAATTGTTAGCTTGGGCATTTGTGTGCGCCGCGGTGGGGAGTTTCTCGAGTTTTGTGTTGACGCAACTTAGATCATTGACATATACTATCCCTTTGGATTTGTTCTTTACAATTGTGATAACTACATGTGCCGGGAAACATGGAAAATATCATTGAGCAGAAAGGGAGCGAACAACAGGCTGTGGAGGGCCTCGATGCGATCCGAAAGGTGCATCCCACTACGCCAAGCATTAAGTTCATACTATATATATAAGATGACCTACGAGGCTACCAGGTCGCGACCATCAGTTCAGTTGGAGAGGTGGTTCATGGTAGCCGGGAAGGCTTGTGCAGGTGGGAATAGAGACGAGTTCTACATATAGCGGAGAAAGAAATCTTGTTTGAAGGAGAAGCTTCAAGGAGGTGGGGAATTTCTGACTGCCCAGCGACGAGGATATCTGGACAACACGCACTTCAGAGGCGAAGAAGCTCTTTGGAACCAATATTCGCTTGGGGACACTTCACCCTGGCCGCCCGCGGCCAAGCGAACTGCGAAGATGTGGTCCTCCGAGATCATTAAGATTTCTTCGTTTTGCTACAACCCGTCTGCGGGCCCACCAAAACAGTAACCGGATATTTGAGCCAGGAATGATGCAGTAAACCGGTACCGATTCTCCAGGTGAGTCAATTTGAAGCTAGGATTGCTCAGCAACTTGCTTCATCAGCCCGCCTGCTGACACCGCAAGCCGCAATTGCTGAGTAAAAGCTATTTTAGTCTCACCGTATAATAGACGGCCTCTGGTTCTGTGGAGGACAGTTAATACCTCACCATCCACGAGCATTTCTATTCCCTACCACCCGAATGACGACTCAGACGTACCAGCCCGCGCCGAACGAGACCCTCGGCCAATTCGTCGACCTGCTCTTCCAGCGCTTGTTCGTCAACCAAAATGACATGTCGCTTGTGCTCTCGACATATGAGAACGATGTCGCGCCCGATGCGTATATTGAGTACGGCGCTATATCCACATCAGCGAAGGCTTCGACTGACAGAAAGCAATAGCGACAACGGCAAAAACATGACCACTGCCGCGTTCCTCGAAGTCATCAAGGAGTTCCGCAAGACCTCGCTCGCGAAGCTAACCACGATCGAGGACTTCGCGGTGGTACCCTTGGACCCGGCTGCGCGGACGGGGGTCGTCGCGAAAATCAGTAAATTCACGATCACGAACAAGGCTGATGGGAAGGTCTCGGAGCATAAGTCGGTTACCATCGTGAAGATTGGGGAGAAGGAGGGCAGGAGGGTTATGACCAGTTATGTGGAGGCCCTGAATTGAAAGTAAATGTAGCGCTGCTGGATACATAAAATTCGATTCAGTTATGATTATCGTGTCAAAAGACGTACTTGGCGAAGACGGGTGAATAAATACGCACAGCGTAACGGACGATAAATCCTCCAGCAGCTTCCGGACAATCCTTTGCAAGAGCTTCCAGGCCCTGTGTGGTGTTTCGGGAACGCGGTGGGGACGACTGGTGACATTAGTGTAGCAAGTTTTGCTTCGCTAATCCGTGTCTCGATGAAATGCACTGAGAAAACATAGGCACGTAGAGCTAAGACAAAAATGGCTTGAGAACCCGGGAACTTGAAGACAATTCGGAACTTGAGCCTGAGGGCAAGATTGGACTAGTACTGAGGAACTGAGGAACTTGGAAAACACTGCCACGGCGGTGATTCTGCAATTGCCACGACCGAGAATTTGAGAGAAGCATGGCCTAGCAGCTTGATTTCATGAATGGTTGGAAGGAAGCCAATGTCCTCCGTTTGAAAGTCCACTGACGGCGGCTCCGCAAATAGTAACCGGAGATTTGAACCAGGAATGATGTAAACCGGTGCCGATTTCTCCAGGTTAAAATAAACTTCCTTCCTTCCTTCCAGGTGAGTCAATTTGAAGCTAGGATTGTTCAGCAACTTGCTTCATCAGCCCGCCCGGTGACAATGAATTTGGCACGCGACGCCGCCCGCAAGCCGCCGCCATGAAATCTGGCTGAGTAAAAGCAATTTTAGTCTCACCATATAATAGACGGCCTCCAGTTCTGTGGAGGACAGTTAATACACCATCCACGAACATTTCTATTGTCCACTACGCCAATGACGACTCAGACGTACCAGCCCGCGCCGAACGAGACCCTCGGCCAATTCGTCGACCTGCTCTTCCAGCGCTTGTTCTTCAACCAAAATGACATGCCGCTTGTGCTCTCGACGTATGAGAACGATGTCGCGCCCGATGCGTATATTGAGTACGGCGCCACACATATCAGCGAAGGTTTCGACTGACGGAATGCAATAGCATCAACGGCAAAAACATGACCGCCGCCGCGTTCCTCGAAGTCACCAAGGAGTTCCACAGGACTTCGCTCGCGAAGCTAACCACGATCGAGGACCTGGTGGTGGTGCCCCTGGACCCGGCTGCGCGGACGGGGGTGGTGGCGCAAATCAGTAAATTCACGGTCACGAACAAGGCTGATGGGAAGGTCTCGGAGCATAAGTCGGTTACGATTGTGAAGGTTGGGGAGAAGGAGGGCAGGAGGGTTATGATCAGTCTTGTGGAGACCCAGAATTGAAAGAAAATGTAGCGCTGGTGGATATATAAATTCCGATTTAGTTATGATTATCATGTCGGAAGACGTACTTGGCAAAGACGGGTGAATAGATACGCATAGCTTAACTGAACGAATTGAACTATCAATCCTCCAGGAGCTTCCGGACAATCCTTTGCAGGAGCTTCCGGCGTCTACAGGAAATGCGTGGGGACGACTGGCGACGTTGGTGTAGCCCGAGGCGTGGAGCAACTGGAGGGCGTGCTGGTTCCCGGTTGAGCCACGATCGGAGTGGTTCCGTTCGGAGGCAGGCTGGCAGCGGTGAAGCTTGGGGGCGGGCGCGGCCAGCTCAAGTTGGTTGAATAGTGTGAACCGCGCGATAATTTCGGCAGATCCACCAAGGTGGCGCTCCTGTTTAGTAGCAAGTTTTTTCTCTGTTAAGCCGTGTCTCGAGGAATGCACTGAGAAAAAATAGGGACGCCCATAGAGCCATGAGGCTTGAGAACCCGGAAGGACGATTCGGAGCTTGAGATGGACTGAGGAACTGAGGAACCTGGAAAACACTGCCACGGTAGTGATTCTGTAACTTCCACGACCCAGAAATCGAGAAAAGCATGGCCTTCGTACGCAGAGCTTGATTTCTTGAACGGTTGGAAGGAAGCCAATACCCTCCGTTCGAAACACGACCAAATCTTTCTTTTCCAGAACGACAACATGAGCCGAATTGCTCCTAACCTTTTGTACCTCACCATCTACAATCCTACCCTTCAACCGAGTGGACCCGTTGCTCCCGATGACGAGGACGCGGAGGAGCAGGCCCATATTTTATTTTACACTTCCAAAGAACGGGCCGTCTCGCGCGACCGAATGCTTCGGCAGGTTGGGCTGGCGAAGGCTCTCATCAGCTTCTCCGAGTCAGTATTAACGAATAAATGTAATATCAAGCTCATTCCTTGCTAGTATGTTCAACGCCGAAGACCCATGCAACAACGTGCACTCGCAGACCAAAAGGATGATTATGGTGTCTCCCGAGCCGGATTTTTGGATACACGCAGTGCGTTCGGTTCTCCAGGACTCCGACCTCGCACGTTGATTCAGTAGGTTTAAGGGCATTGAAGTTGCAAAGACGCCGCGCCAGCCTGCCGATAAAGCCAAGGGCAAGGGGAAGGAGAAGACCAAGGGGGAGCAGCCGCTGCTGTACGATTATCACGAGCATTCCGTGCACGATGTTGCTGTTCAGGTCGATCTCATGCGCGGGTACGAGAAATTCAAGGTGTGTGCGCCATTATAATACTCTCACTTTGCTGAACTGCCCGAGCAGCTGAGGCACGGGTCGTTTGCTTCCATTCTGTCATCTCTCGGGCAGGAGGCCTTGGAACTGCAATTAGAGCGGTTCTTCACCGTCTGGGCGTGGTCCTGGAATCTCGAAGACGGGCCTGAATTCGGGGAACATCTCGGTCCTCCATTGCACCCCATGCAGGGCTCGTTACTCCCCTACCTAGACGAGTTCTCCTCCAGATTACCCGACGAGGTCGTCGCCATCGCCGTATCCCCACCATATGTGATCCCCTCTTCGCGATACACCTCCATGTCCGCTCCGCCCGCCCTCCCCAACTTCCTGCTCTCTATCGTACCCCCGCCCCAGACCGCAGAGTCGTACTTTCCCCAACCCGCCGCCGACGACAGCACCATCAAGGGCGCGAAGGCGCTGCCCCCGCCTCCGCCCGATGCCGCGCGCGACGCCCCACGACCCAAACAAGATCCCTCCATCACCGATGGAGACAAGACCTTCCTGGGGATGCACCTCGACGTCAAGATGCCCGCCTGGCTCACGTTCGGCAAAAACACCAAGAAGCCGCCGGAGCTGTTCGCGGTGACGCCCATGAACGAGGACAAGGGCGACCCCGCACGCATGCGGTTCGCAGACGCACTCGGGTCGGTGCGCGAGCGCACGCCGGTGGACACGCCGGGCTCGGAGCACATGGTGGACGACTTTGAGGTGGACCGGAGCGCGCTGGAGGACGCGATGTTCTCGGAGAGGATACCGATGCCCGTACCCGTGCCTGTGGAAAAGGCTGCATCTGCCGATGTGGATGGAGATGTGCGCTCGTTGTCGGAGACGATCGTGCCGCGCGAGGTGGGGGATGCGGACGTCACTGAGGGGTTGGGTGCCCCCGATACGCCGATTGCAAAGGAGGCGCCAGTGCAAGCGGCTGAAGCCTCGGCGTTGGAGGAAGAGTCTTCGAAGGAACTCCCTCCGACGCCGGAGCCCGAGCCCGAGCCTGCGGTGTTCGTGTCAACGACGGTACACCTCGCGCGCGCAGACGACCCGCAGGCAACCCAGCGGCGACGGCTCTTCTATCTTGTGGTTCGTCCTCCCTCGCTCTTCCAGCCAACTTACATCTAACTGAGGGCCCTCATCAGCGAGACCGCGTCTTGGTCGCACTCATAGACCTGGACGATACCAGCCCCTTTGCGCCCGACTCCGCGGAACTGCAGCCCTTGGCAGAGGAAGCCTCCGTCCTCGCGGCCAGCCTCGTCGCCGCCATGGAAGACGACCCCGCAAAGAGGTGCGTCGTCTCCTTTCCCCTCCGTATTCGCGTTTAGTTTAGAATGATTGACTTATTGACCCCGCCCTTCTAGCGTCGACACCCTTCCCTCCGCGACCAAGATCCTCCAGCCGAAGGACCGGTACGCGCTCTCCTCCGCACGGCTCGCGGTCACCAGCCCGGACTTTACGTCGCGCTCGGGGCACCTGTACGACGCGCGGCTGCTGCTGCAGGGGAGGTACGTCTGCTTTTCTGTCCATCCACTTTACACGCAAACTGATCATTGGCATTGACTCCGCAGCGAGCCCGCGATTTCGGAGGTCTTCTCGCGCGGGCAGAACCCACAGCACTGGCACGTCGCGCGGCGCGGGGTGCAGGACGCTGACGCGGGCGACGATGGGGGCGCGACGGAGGAGGAGGTGTACATGGAGGTATTTCGCAAGGAGGCGAGCCTCACGGATGTGGACAATGCGCTTGCGGGGGTTATACGTAAGAGCGGGCTCGCGACGCAGCCGAGGTCGTATTTTGGGACGTAGCGCCGCCTCTGAGATTAAATGTAGACCGAGTCAGAATATATTTACTGTATACCTTGTATACCCACTGTTATCTATTATTTGTGATTCATTCCTTCGTCATTTTCTAGACCTTCTCGAAGTTGTTCTACAAATATGCCTGGGCGCCTCGACTGGACGAACATGAGCCCCGGGAGCCGGGCGAAGGGGAATGCGGCGGCGCGGCGAAAACGCCTTGATTCGCATCTTGACTTCGCGTAGAGCTGTCGTGGTTGGAAATAGTGAGCTTCTGATTTTTAGGGATAACTGACTATTCTGAGGACCGTCTACGGGTTCGAGCATTGGAATGACCCACAAAATGAGAACGAGAATAAATAAAAAAGTAAAGCGCAGTATAACATGGGGTGAATGTTGGCACTGCTACTTCGCGCGGGTGTATCGACACCAGCGAGCGACCCGGCACCCCGAGTGTGCCACCAGGGGGAATCGAACCCCCGACCTCCCGCTTCCGATCATCTAGACGGTTACGGTCAGTTTTACTACTGTGCAATAGTGGACACGCTCTCATTGTACGGCTTCCGCTCAATAGCGGTCGCGTCATATTACAAAACAAAAACCGACCATTTCACTCAGAGCATTATGTGTGGCACTTAGGCTCTGGTTCTATTCAAGTTCCTCTTGGAGAGGCTGCAAACGATGTTGCGATGTTACCGAATCAAACTTCGCATCAGATTGTGCCCTTGCGGGGAAAGAAGACATGTCAAGGATCGACGCGTCAGTGGCAGTGCACCACTGCACCCAGTAAGAATAACGATCCACGCGTAAGGCTCTCCGAGACTTGGCGGGGTACTTTTCGCGCTTCTGGAGTCTGCCGCTGTAAGGAAGTTTCTATACGAAATGCCGTTCAATTTGCGCATCCTCAGAGTCCTCGGATTTCGCTACATAATAGAAATGGTGAATTGACAGATCTTGTTACACGTACTGCATATATTGAGTAAAAAAAATTAGGTTTCTCCAGAATCACAGTAAGATTATTTAAAACCCAACCCCAGAGAGACAAAAAATAGATTGAGACAGCATTACACAAGGCCAATGCGTACTGTGAATTTCGCGAGCGCCCACTTCTTCGGCTGGAGGCTCGAGACCCTTTGCGCCACCAGGAGGATTCGAACCCCCGATCTGCCGATTCCGATAATTGTCGGTTGCGGTCAGTTCAGCCGTTGAACGAAGTGAGCACGAAGCGTGGTTGAAATCAGATTAATTTGCGGGCACCCAAGTACCTTCAGTTAATTTTCTAACGACATAGTCAATGGACGACCCTCAAGCGACAAGTGAGGTGTCTAGTGCAATACCCATGTTCAAAACGGGCACTAGTACCCTTCAAGCTGATGACTCGTGGTTATTTTCAGTGAACTAGTAATATTAATGTGATTAGACACAGCCCTCGAGCTTGAGGCGGCGGTAAGTTGCTATTCATCTTTGTGAAGCGTTGGCTATTAAGCACCGCAAAGGCACCGGCACATTAGCTCATAGCAATGTCAGGCCCCACTGGGTGGTGGACCTGTGCAGAATCCTCGACGGTTATAGAAGTTGAATTTCGCTTTCCCTTGGGTTTCCGCATATTTTACCTCTAACTATATCTCCTGTGTCAAATGCTCCCTTTCATTCATGAATAATTGACTTAAGAATGTTCTCTCTGTGCGATGGGAGAAAGGTGAAAGCGTTTTGAACCACATGCACAGCCACATGTTCCAACCATAGCAATCCACATTTAAGGCTAATTACCTATGGCTCTGAAATAACCGGGTCCTTTTTGTAGATGGTGACATGGTGTTTCAGTCTGATATGCTACAAACAGGAGGTATACGCTACTACCTTCACAGCGTAGACGTGATTCTCCCAGCCTGGATAATATGCTTTTGGGTATATCTTCAGCACATCACCGCTACGAAGTGTCCGCATCCAGTCCGAGATGGTGGGGATGTAAGCGTCACGAGCCCATACATTTCGGTGCACGCGTTTCTTGTCCGAGCCATGGATATTATCCTGGAATCTGTGGCGGTTTCCTCGCTCATCCCCGACATCAAACCAGGAGCAAGAATTTCGGTATGTCCCAATATCGGGATTATGATCAGACCATCCTGAATACACATCACACCGAGTTTCAAAAAAAAAAAACATCGAGTACGCACCCTGATCGTGGGATGTAGTGGTGAACACCAAGCAGTTCAGAGGCTCCTTGCTTCGTCCGTTGATCTTGAGGGATATGTAGGGCTCATCCGGTGAGTCTTGTTTGAAGACCACCCCCATTGGATTATTTCTCTCCGCAGTACTGACCGCCCAGTATTTGGCAAGGTCCAAAATGACAGGAACCAGCTTGACCTGTGCACGCAGCATTCGCGCTAGACAGAGCCCGACTTTGATAATCTCATCCTCCTGGAGCCCGTGCAGTGTCTCATGGGCGAGATCAACCTCCGATGCCCCATGATCCATAAGACACTCCACAATCGCCTTCGCGTCCAGCTGAGCCGCAATACTATACGCTGTGTGCCCGCTCCCATCACGGGCGTGCAGATCTACCCCAGGATTCTCCAGCAACATATGTACAGCCTCTGGTAATCCGCTCCTCGTGGCAGAATGCAAGGCAGTTGATCCGTCAGTCATTGTATCATCTGGAATTGCACCGCGTTGGAGGAGTACGCGGGCAGCCGCGAGATTGCTCAATTCGAACGCAAAGGCGAGCGGAGTTACTTCGATGGACCTCAGGGAGATTATCAGCGGGTGAGAGCAATGCCAACACATGTGTTTGCGATTGACATCCGCGAGCCCGACATCCAGGAGCCTTTCCACTATTCGTGTTTGCGCCTGGTTTATTGCCGCGAACAGGCAGCATTGGATCATGTCGTCTGAAAATTTGATCGAGGCAATATGCTCCATGAAGGAAGGATCTATGCCTTTGTAACAGAGTCCACGGAGGGGGTGAGGCTGGCCATCTGGTTTACGGAATGTGCCGGTAGCATGGCTGGAGCTTATTTGGTGTGCCAACCACCGGGTGGCCTTGGGCATTTGAATCAAGCGAAGGAGTGCTTGGAGAGTTGCGGGCCGAGAGATGTCCACGTACTGGATGTACTCCTCCCAATGAACAGTCGCGTAATCATAAAATGGGTGCTCCTCAGCGACGAATTGGCGCAACTCATCCTCAGCCTCAAATTGAGGACGATCAAAGTCGGTCATGAGCATGTAGTCGATGAGGAGTATGAACATTTCGTTTGCAAGAATGGGTGGAGCGGGAAGATGGTAACACTTGAACGGGGACTCGTGCAAATTGGAGGACATAAGGTATTCCTGCCTCGATTAATTAGGACTTGACTCGGGAGCAGGACGTCAAACCGACATACAAGGACTGACATATGGGATAATGAAATAATCCCATCTTTGGAATTGTAGGTTACAAGGCTTGAAAGGATCTCAAGGATCATGACGTTCTGCAGAACGTAACAGTCTGTTTCGTTGAGCTCGCTGCCACACGGTTCAATCCTGATAGCCTCCACAAGCTGAGCGAGTCGTAGAGGTCGCTTTGCGTCAGCAAGCCAGCGTAGAGCCCGGCGAGCTATCTCGATATTATCCTCGTCAATGCGCTCCAAGATGCGGTCGTACATCTCCATCAGCGTGGTAGGGAGATTTTGGAGGGCGCGTGTAACACTTGCGAATGTAGATTTCCGAACCAGAATGTCGAGTTGACACTGCACTAGACGAAACCTGGAATACAGTTAAATGAGACCCAATAGAAATATATGTGAAATACGGTATGATGGCTTACATTCCGGACGCTTTGCTCTCCAGTGTTGCCTGTATTTCGGCCGTTAATTTTTTAGGCAAACGACGCAGCTCCCGACGAAGTTCTAGTTCGCGAGTAATGTGATGCACAATGTCGTTGTGAACGTGTGCCCGCTCTTCCTGCATCTGCAGCGAAATAGTGATTGCGGAGCCGAGTGCTTCTTGGATATCTGGCTCCGGGCGGCTTGCAATACATACGTTGAAGGCCTCGGCCTCCACCAAGGTATGCAGCAGTTCCAGCAAGCTCCCGCGATCTTCGCATTCATCCAATCCATCAAGGACAATGTGTACTCGCTCAAATCTTCGCGCGGCCCTGCGTATGAGAGCTTCGAGGGAGGATATAGTGTTTGGTGGGCTTTCTCTTTTCCTTTCTTCATCTACCAAGTCCGAAAAGTCCGGCGTGATGCTGCCAGGATATATGCGCAATAATTGTGAAGCGAATGTTCGGAGGATAACCACTGGGTCGATACTTTGCTTATCCCGGAACTCGCAGAAAGCATACAACACAGCATCGTCGCGTGAGCACTGTTTCACGAGATGGTCCATAAGAACGGAGCTACAATTGTGAATGAGAGGGGGGTCCTTGAACATGGGAATGTAGACGTACGATATGACTGTCTTGCCATTGCCAGCTGCGAAGGACAATTGTGGGCGGCAGAATCGTTCGCAGATGTGTAGAGCTCACGAATTCCCTGCAACCAGAGGAGCGAACCCGAGGTCGACTTTTCCCAGCCTTTCAACACTGTACTGTCCAAGACCCACTGGCAAGTCCCCGGCTGACGAAGCTGCAGGATGGTTTCAAGCCTAGCCTTCATGTTGAACGGTTTCAACCATTCCAAGATTTTCGACAATTGGTCATCTGGACAGTATTTTTATGATCTCTCTGTCGGCGATGAACTTGAGAAGGAAGCCATACCGTTTTTGGCCGCGGCAGCATCCTGGCGGTCCAATTCCTGGCCAACGAGCAGTTGCGAGATTCCCAATTGCAATCGATCCACCTGGTCGCTGCGAACACTTAACTTATCAAACCGGGAGCCGCAAAACGGACTTACGAAAGATCGAGGTTCAATGCCACATTGAACATGCCTTTATAGCGCTCAAGCAATGTAATGAAATCGAGGACCCGACGCTCGTCACTGTACGCCCAAACCCACCGGCGGCGTTTAGACATTGGTTTATTTGGGAGACACTCTTCGCGTATCTTCGCCAGAGCCACGGCACACTGATCGACGGGCTCTTGTAGGAGCATCGCCGCGCCGATATTCAACCCTTTCTTGATGTGAATTTGCAGCATCGATAGCGTGCTTACCACAGCGGCCAGCTCGGACGCCAGGCGGGCGTAGCTTTCACGGGCGCCGCGATACGAGTGTTGAAATGCAGCGAGACTGGAGCCAAGCTGAGCTGCAAGCGAGACAAGCCCAGCGAGACCAGTCACAAGGGAGAACGGATCCATGGGGTCGGAGGGTGAAGAGCGCCTCGGGTGGGAATTATATAACCTGGCGCGGAACTGATCGCACAGATTATCATATTTGCGGAACACCGTACTTGAGAGGTTCGATTCAAAACTTCTGATGCTGCAGGCTGTGGACACTGCAACTGGATAAAGGTCACAAGTGGTACGGAAGGGCAAATGCATGCAGAGGGGGTACCCCTACCAAGCAGGCCCCGGGAAGCTCCTGCGAAGGATTTTCCAGAATCCTCAAATCTGACCTCAAAAAGCCACTCGTCTGAGGCGTCTGGGCCTGAAAAAGCCACTTTTCGGACAAGGGCCATCACGTCTTTGTCAGGGGAAAAAATCCCCAGCAAATCGGCAGAAATTCGCGGTACTACCCAGAAGGACATACGGTACACTGGCCACGGGGTTCCGCAGTTCAGCGAGAGCTGGTTCTTGTTTGACGCCATATCCTGATAGTAAGATCAAAATAGGACCAACTTGCCAAAAAATCTCAAGATCTCACCCAAAAAAAGCACTTTGCAGGACAACGGTCGCCAATTTCTAGCCTCAACAAGCCACTTTTCCGGACAATCCTTACCAAGCACCCTCTAGGTCGGGGTAGATGTCAATCAGCGCCATGTTCGTCAGCGACGCGAGAATTCGCGTGATGGGTTCAATGTGCTCTACGGCTGCTCGGTACTATTCAAAGTAGAGTGCCTTGTCGTGAGTCGCAAATGTGGGCTTGCCAGAAAGAGATCCGCGAGCGTTTCGGGCGTTATCAAGGCGTTATACGCTCGTCGCTGAGAGTGAGTCATGGAAAATGTAGATCCCAGGAAAGCATGGGCGAGAAAAGCACAAGATTTGAGTGCCTCAAACTTTAGTACGTCCGAACACGACCTATGCCTTGGAAAAAGTGGTCGCGATGGACAAAGTCGGGTCGAATCGGCATCCGAAGCGTGGGTACGATCATTTCTTGATCATCTGCCGGCGCTTGCCGCAACTTTTGATCCTCCTACTGTAGACAGAACGCTTCTTCATTATACATCGAGTCTGGCCTCGCTCCTCGGTATTCTCCAACTCAACACCGTTCGCGCAACATTTCTGGACTCCTTAAGTGCTAAATTCCTGCTGGTAGCTATCAGATCTGCCAACAGTTGTTCTATCTGCGTAGATCCAATGGTCGGCAGCGAACCACAAATCTAAGAACCACTGTATGCTAATGCTTCGAGCGTGAGATTTTTATTTCACGCCACCGGAGAAATGAGGCAACGACATTGATTCCGCGCCGTACTTGGAATCCTTCCCAGCTAGATTACCCTGCGAAGGAGGCGCCAGTGCAGGCGGCTGAAGTCTCGGCGTTGGAGGAAGAGTCTTCGAAGGAACTCCCTCCCACACCGGAGCCCGAGCCCGAGCCTGCGGTGTTCGTGTCAACGACGGTACACCTCGCGCGCGCAGACGACACCCAGGAGGCTACCCGGCGACGGAGGCTCTTCTATCTCGTCGTTCGTGCTCCCTCTTCTTCGAGCCGAATTGTGCAAATCTAACTGAGGGCCCTCATCAGCGAGACCGCCTCTTGGTCGCACTGATAGATCTCGACGACGCCAACCCCCTTGCGCCCGACTCTGCGGAACCGCAGCTCCAGGCAGAGGAGGCGTCCATCCTCGCGGCCAGCCTCGTCGCCGCCATGGAAGACGACCCCGAAAAGAGGTGCGTCGTCTCTATCCCTCCTATTCGCGTTTAGAATGAATGGATTATTAACCCCCGCCCATCTAGCGTCGACACCCTCCCCTCCGCGACCAAGATCCTCCAGCCAAAGGACCGGTACGCGCTCTCCTCCGCGCGACTCGCGATCACGAGCCCGGACTTTACGTCACGCTCGGGGCACCTGTACGACGCGCGGCTGCTGCTGCAGGCGAGGTAAGTACGTCTACTCCGATCGTTACTATACTTCATCTAATCATTGACTCGGCAGCGACCCCGCGATCTCGGAGGTCTTCTCGCGCGGGCGGAACCCACAGCACTGGCACGTTGCACGGTGCGGGGTGCAGGATGCTGGCGCGGGCGACGACGGGGGCGCGACGGAGGAGATGTACATGGAGGTGTTCCGTAAAGAGACGAGCCTCACGGATGCGTACAACGCGCTTGCGGGGGTTATACGTAAGAGTGGGCTCGCGACGCAGCCGAGGTCGTACTTTGGGACGTAGAGGTTTCTGTTTTGCCTCTGAAATGAAATGTCGATCGAGACTGAGAATCAGAATATATACCCACGGGCCATGTATATACGTAGACTCCTGTTCTATTATCTGTTATCTGTGGTCATTCCTTCGTCATTTTCTAGACCTTCTCAAAGTTATTCCACAAATATGTAGAGCTGTCGTTGTTGGGAATAGCGAGCTTCTGGTTTTTACGGATAACTGGTTATTCTCCTATGGGTTTCTAAGAACATTAAAATGGCCCACAGAATGAAAACGACAAAAAGAAAAAAAAGTGAAGCGCAGTATAGCATGAGGGGTTGAATGCACTGTTGCTTCTCGCGGGTGCATCGCAGAGCGAGGGACCCGGCACCTCGTGTGTGCCACCTGAGGGAATCGAACCCCCGACCTCCCGCTTCCGATCAGTTAGACGGTTACGGTCAGTTTTACCACTGTGCAATAGTGGACACGCTCTCATTGTACGGCTTTCGGTCGTCGGCGGTCGCGTCATCCTCGAAGAATATTATAAAACAAAAACCGACCGTTTCACTCACAGCATTATGCATTATGTATGGCACTCAGGCTCTGGATCTAGTTCCTCTTGGAAAGGCTGCAAACGATGTTGCGATGTTACCGAATCAAACTTCGCATCAGATTGTGTCCTTGCGGGGAAAGAAGACATGTCAAGGATCGACGCGTCAGTGGCAGTGCACCCGATCCACGCGTAAGGCTCTCCGAGTTTTTGAACCCGACCATCGAGTATATGGCCCAATGCTCTGTTT
Organism: Mycena leptocephala; assembly: GCA_029378395.1. Taxonomy (NCBI): domain Eukaryota; kingdom Fungi; phylum Basidiomycota; class Agaricomycetes; order Agaricales; family Mycenaceae; genus Mycena; species Mycena leptocephala. The sequence continues at coordinate 15,361 of JARJLF010000343.1, forward strand.
ATGTTGTTGAGCTTGTTTAAGACATAAAAACCCGATACAAAATGAGCCGGGATATCCCGAGCCATCAAATTCTACTGGTGGCACTCAAACCTGGCCACAAATTCACGATTGAGGGCCCCGAGACAATATAGTACTGTTATTTCACTCATATTCTATGTAGGGATGCAGTCTAGAAGGATTCTAGGTGGTGAGCCAAAAAAAGTTTTCTGAACTGAAAGTTTTTTTCCTGATTTGAATTTTGCAAAGTCTGGAGGAACATCATGGTTTTATTCTATGAAATTGTGTGTTTTCCAGCCCGTTTTACTCTATATCAGATCAACCTTTTGAGGGCAAAACACCAAATTTTTCGTGCTGGAATGGTTACTTTCAAGCTGAAACGGCCAAAAATCATTCTCCTGCCCTCCAGACTATATACTGTTTCAAAAGAAATTCTCGCGCCCCGCGCGATTTACTCTATTTCCGACCGACCCCAACCATTTTCAGCCTGTTTTACTCTATAAATGGCCAGAGGTAGTATGGCTGACCAACTGTTAAGGTGGTGACCGGGGGCCTGACGTGCCCTCAGACCTTCCATGTGATAACAATCATCCTTGATGACTATCAGCGTGTTCAATCGTCGCTGTTCGCAGCATCATGAGAGTTTTACTTATTCAAGTCTTTCATTAGGTGATCCGGTGCCAAAATAAAAGCTGAAGTACTTCCTCAGTCCGCCATCAACCTCTCCCCACTAATTTCTACCTCACTGCTATCACCCCTACGAGCTCGTTCTATGCGCTCTCATCACAAGTCGACTATCATATGCATCTCAAAACGCCTGTAGCTGGTCATGGGTGCTTCAGCTGGTCGGCTCCCGATTTCCACCGCCTTTATTCAGACACCATTTTCTTCACCTTTGACGTCGATGTCCAAGTCTCGGAATCTTGGCGGTTTTGCTTCCAAATCCTGCAACAGGTGCGCGGTTCTGGTCCTTATATTCTCTCCTCTTGCTGATGAGTTATTTCCAGGCAACGTCTTCCCGATGGAGTCTGCAGACAGTGACCGCAGAGGCACTATTCACTTCGCGCCGACGGGCGCCTGGTGAGACATGAAAGCTGCGGTGATCCACCGCCGCCGCCGACTTCTCTGTGACCACACACCGGAGCTCAACGCCGCTGCACCTTCCCCTCTTGCTCATTCACGGCCATCTGTCAACACATTCCATTCCGTTGCCTGGATGTCCCACAGCCCTTGATTCTCAACAGCTCTGTGATCTTCTCCCGCTGTTCAGTGGCGTAGTAATCTCCGCCGCAGAGGGCAGTGTCCCAATTCAAGTCGGCTCTACAGCTGCTCAGTGGCATAATCTCCGGCCAAAGCGTGGAAGACATTGTCGTCGGCTCTACAGCGTATTCATTCCACCTTTCGCTTCTGTGATATTCGACCGCTGTTGTCACTCGTCACGGGTTTCCTTCTACGAAAGGAATTACATATATTTCTCCCTGGGTCACTTGGCTTCAAGGAATTGCCTCTGTCAAGTTCAATCGCCGATATATGCCATCATAGCCTTCCTCTTCAGTTCTGCTTCCAGATTATTATTGTTTTCTTTGATCACTCGTGCACTTGGTTGAATGTTGATCAAGTGATTGAACAATCTTCTTGTCTCTGATATTACCAAACCCAAACCTGGAAGTGACTACGACATTTGTCTCTTGAGCAAATCTACCATCCATTCGATTTCGCCACACTATTATCCACTCGATTTCGCCACACAATGCCCAAGTCTGCTATTCAATTGTACCATGGCTTGACTTGCCAGAAACATGGAATTCCCCAGTTTACACCAGAGCCAAACGAGAATTTGCCCATCGATTACCAGAAGGTCGGCGTCAGCATCGGAGATGTGGGCATTTGGCGTGATGGCTCGTTTGAGGTCCTTTTCAATGCTTGCTGGCCCGCGACCCGTTCTATCAATGGTGCTCATGGTGTTCCTGAGGGTTTCGCACCTTTTCCGCTATACAGTCGCGACATCTCTAAACGAGCATACCATTCTCCGGGATCCATCATAGCGAGCGCCAAAGTGTTTGAGGTAGCGTTGAACACGGGAATCTCGTCTGTTGTCACCCCGTGCGTGTTGATTCAACTTGAAAGGTACTCTCTGACATCCCGCAGTTTTTTCCCCACAACCGTAGGGAGCAGTCTCACCTTTAAATTCCAATCAAAGGAAGGAGCCGTCCTTGTACTACCTGAAGGGGCTTCTCGTCAAAACCTCCTACCTGTTGAAACGTTCCGGGCGTATGCTAGGCAGTATTCCGCTCAATGGTACACATTCACCCGGGACTGCCTACCTGCCTCCGGTTCCCTGTTTGTTGTTACCGGCTGCGATAAAGGCCCTTCCTGGGGAATCGCAACTGCTTCAACAATGTCCGGCGCTGTCGAAATTTCCTTGAAATTCGCGGTGGTTGGAGTCGCAGAAGCCACCTTGGCGCCGCGGTACCAATGGAAGGATTTTGGGTCGGCTACCGTTCGCACTTCGGGGGGGAAATGGTCAGCAGGCACAGAAAATCAGTGCATTTTTATCCGGGGATTTTTGGTGCCACGAAGAATACCTCTTCTTACATCCGTGGTGACCAAGATTCGGTCGCGAGGGTTGGAGGGAGTTTTAGCGAAACGGAAATATGAGGGAGTTCATGAGTATGGGTTTGGAGAGGAAAGGACCAATGTTTCAACGACTAGCATGATCAGCATTTCGGAAACGCGGGCAGGAGTTCAGCAAGAAAGGGAAAACGAGAATGCCGTGGGTGTCGTCGGGATGATTCGATAAGAATTAATTGACGCGGTTTACAGATCCCGTGCATTCAGACTCTGCCATGGGACTAGGCCACAGTTCACGGTGAACTGAATGGCAGAGATTCACTGTAAAATTGTCATTTTCCCATTCACGAATAATATTTCGCTGCGTATTTGTCGAATTTATTTGAGTTGAACATTTAAAGGTAAGCCGAAATCGTACTGCCATGAATCCTGGAATATTTCCACGCTTTGGACGGAGACTATGCCATTGAGCAGCTGTAGAGCCGACTTGAATTGGGACACTGCCATCTGCGGCGGAGATTACTACGCCACTGAACAGCGGGAGAAGATCACAGAGCTGTTGAGAATCAAGGGCTGTGGGACATCCAGGCAACGGAATGGAATGTGTTGACAGATGGCCGTGAATGAGCAAGAGGGGAAGGTGCAGCGGCGTTGAGCTCCGGTGTGTGGTCACAGAGAAGTCGGCGGCGGCGGTGGATCACCGCAGCTTTCATGTCTCACCAGGCGCCCGTCGGCGCGAAGTGAATAGTGCCTCTGCGGTCACTGTCTGCAGACTCCATCGGGAAGACGTTGCCTGGAAATAACTCATCAGCAAGAGGAGAGAATATAAGGACCAGAACCGCGCACCTGTTGCAGGATTTGGAAGCAAAACCGCCAAGATTCCGAGACTTGGACATCGACGTCAAAGGTGAAGAAAATGGTGTCTGAATAAAGGCGGTGGAAATCGGGAGCCGACCAGCTGAAGCACCCATGACCAGCTACAGGCGTTTTGAGATGCATATGATAGTCGACTTGTGATGAGAGCGCATAGAACGAGCTCGTAGGGGTGATAGCAGTGAGGTAGAAATTAGTGGGGAGAGGTTGATGGCGGACTGAGGAAGTACTTCAGCTTTTATTTTGGCACCGGATCACTTAATGAAAGACTTGAATAAGTAAAACTCTCATGATGCTGCGAACAGCGACGATTGAACACGCTGATAGTCATCAAGGATGATTGTTATCACATGGAAGGTCTGATCAGCATTTTCGACGCCTCTACCCAGGCACGTCACTGTCTGGCTCCGCGGCGTAGACAGGGTCTGTCTACCCGTCGGCTACGTATGTCTACGTGCGTCTATAGCACTTCTATAGCATAGACGCAAGTAGACATACCTCGGTCAACTTCATAATGCTGTTCACTCCGATTCTGCATTGAGTTTATGTATCCAGTTCTGCAGAATTGGGTAAGGTATGTGTACATTTGTCTACATTGGTCGATGTGTGTCTCCATCGGTCTATGTCGGTCTACGTACGTGGACCGAGGTAGACCGATGTAGGCATAGGTGGGCATATGTAGACAAGCCGTGTCTACATGATGGAGACATAGGGGTTCATCTACCCTTTGTCTACAGGGATAGACAGACCCTCTGTCTGCAAGGGGTCGGAACACAGTGATTACGTCTCGGATCCCTCAACGCCACTCTCGGGTCCCGACCTCTACAAGAAAGCAAGTTTTAGCCAAGTACGAATAGCAACTTAGTACCGCCTTCGAAGACTCTGTGCGAGCCTTATTTCTTTAACGTATTCCTCAAGCTTACAATAATCGTACGCTGGCACTCACGGACCACCGTCAGACAATGATCGGACCTGGTGGACGTCTTCTAATCCAAAGCCGCTCTCCAGTTGTCAAATTATAATTATACAACCCTCGTACGGTATTGGCAGAAGGAGCAAGCGTATTGCCGTCGCCTGCCCGTGCTACGTAACCCGAACCCCGATCCGAGGTTGAATGCTTCAGGGGAGGGCGGCTGCAACCCAAAACCCTGTCAACAACAGAATTGCCAACAAGAATATCATCCCTCTGACGGCCTGTGTCGTGGTCGAATTGCATACGCCGACAGTATCAATGCTCCGTTTCAACTTCAATCCGTGGCAGTCGATTCGCCGAAATGATATGGCTTCTGGCGCGTGTGTCGGATGAAATACGAGGTACCTGCATTATAATTTGATGCTCGACGTGGCACATTTACCAGTGAACAATTCCCGCCATCCGCCCCGACAGAAAGGTACAGTAGAATGCATTTTTGAACCAGCACAGCCACATGTTCGAAGCGAACCAACACTCAAAATATTCAGGATGATCGGTATATTATGGTAGACTCTTAATTTCGTCCAGTGTCTGAATTATCTCACCACGAGGAGCCGCCGCTGCCCTGGTATAATTTCCCAGCGGAGTTTATTTAGTCACAGATAGGAAGGGGAAGAGGCAAGAAAAAAGGTCGACTTGATGGGCGCTAACAATTGTATTAAGGCGTTTTCCTGCGACTCGGAGGCGTTATCGATCCAGAGCGATACGCCGATGTGAAGAAACTAACTCAAAATTAGAATAGTTTTAACCGTTTTGATTCGAAGTCAGTCTCACGTCTTTCAACGGCATGTCGGGCAACAGAGGCGCTACACCTACATTCTGAAAAAGATAAATCAGAGCTTAGACTTTGCATCCCGGAGACGACGAGTTTTCCGGCCTCTTCTATCTGAGCTACACATGTGAGTTGCTTGAACTTGGCTAAAACAAATGAAATGGAATGGTAAACACCTCGCAGCGTACCAGCCGTGCGCATCCGCCGACAAATACCAAGTGTGTGGTCACACTGAGTGTCGTACCGCTCCGAGAATAAATTACAGTCACACAGACCTACCGAGGCGCGGATGCCAATAGATATTCATGGACTGTGAAATACAGGTACCGTCGCATCCCTTTACCCGGAAGAGTAGGACCATCACGCGATGGTGGTTTCATAAAGACCAGATAGTTAACGACAGGCAAAGGAAGAAGCGTTATAATACGGATCGAGAAGGTAGGCCGCGCAGCCACCTTGCCCATGCAAATATGGCACATGCCTAGAAAAACGAAGTAAGCTTCCAGGCGATGAATTAAAGCGAACCTCACTTTCGACAACCTCGGTCTCCAGAGTGATTTCGCTCTCGTCGTCCCACATGTTAGCTCGGCGCTCTTGAGGCGCCCCAAAATTTCACTGGCAAACGGAGATGAGATTCCGCTTCCAGTGCAGACGTAGGTCAAGTTGAACGTTGGCAATAATTAAACGTCGATAATCTGCTTTTCGGCGTCCGGAACATTCCCCTGGATGTGGGACGTCGTCATGCGGTCCTTTGGTTGCAGAGCGCTGGAGGCGTTCCCAGCTAGATATCGTGGCGGCAAGCTCTCCAGAGAGAGCTTCAAGCTTCAAGTTGCGTCGCTGATTTGATTCCCGACTGATTATCACACCTACCGGTTCAAATTGATTTCCACTAGTGACTCGGAGTCGGCCCCTTGAGAATATATGGCGAGGGTATTGAGGTTTTCGAGAATTTGCGCGGAGCTCGAGCGCGACCCTTTTTATGCCATTGAAAGTGGTGGCGACGGACAAAGTCGGGTCAGATCGGAAGTTGCCATCATTTCTTGATCATCTGCCGACGCTCGGTGCCGCATAGGGTCCGCTGACAATCCCAGTTTGAAGAAAATTCCTGGTACCGGCTTAGGAACCAGGTCTGAAACCCGTAATGTAAAATCCCCATCAGACAAAGTTATGACATACCGAAATAAATATTTAAATAAATTATATTAAAAAACAATTATATTAAATGTTTCGCAGCCGTTCTTCGCTCCTTTCTGCCTACGAGTTTCTAAAATGCTGCAATAAATGTTCTCTTGTTGTCGCCGTCGCCGCCCAGTCTTTGTGTTTGCCCTCCTGGCTCCAAATCACACTGTTAGATCCCAATTGGATCCCACCATGTCGCAACGACCTTCTGTGATGGGGTTGGACAAAGACGAGCCTCTCAAAATCAACTGGGGCCTCGCAACCATGTACCACCACCCATGCAAATGATTGAATATTGAAGCTCACTCGTGTCCTTCAACAGTGGGCTCAATGTGAGCTGGTCAACACATTTGCATCAACCGAGCGAATCCTTGAGCCGCAATCTCGAAATCATGTATATCTGTTGTCTTCCCTCTGAATATGGGATAATCACTGCATTTAAATCAGGATGGATGAAAACACAGCCCTCAACTCAGCATCCAGCATAGAGAAAATACACCTCAAGCGCAATATCCTGGGCTCAATGCTCCAAATAAAATCCTTCAAGTACAATATCCCTGGCTCAATGTGAGCTGGTCGACGCTTGCGCGCACGCGCAAGCGGCGACCGAGGGAATCTTTGAGCTGTCTTCAAGTTCCTCGGAATATGCCCCTGATTATATCTTCCACGATAGAAGTAAAAACAGGTGTTTTAGAGTCTGGTCTGAGAAGAGGTACCAGGAGTGCCCGGAGGGCCCATGTATAATTGATTGTCAGTCAGAATGTCAGGCTGACTGTCAGAACCGACAGATAACAATTAACAATTACTTATCTGAGGAGTTAGGTATATACAGCCAGTGTATCGACGAAATCTTCAATCTTGCGGCCCTCAAAATGTTTTTCTTGACACTCCCCGGTGTCTGCGTGAAATCTGAGTGGACCCCAGCCAATTCACAGTCAATTCGAGTTTTTTTACAATGTTTAGAATATATTGAACCGTGGGGGAAGCTTTTGTTTGAGAGGAAAAGCTCGGAATCAGGCAGAGCCACTCAGCCAAAAGTCAGTTTCCGAGACTCCTTCAGCCGATTTGTGGTCCATGTCCACTCAGAGTAGGTAGTTTTTAGCCGGCTGGAATTGTCAGTCAGATAAAATTCGGCCAGAAACTTAAATAATTGATTGTCAGTCACTAACTGACAGTTATCTGTCAGTCATCCGACAATTAAATTGTCATGTCAGCGAACCCTAGTGCCGCAGCTCCTTGCACTTGTCTTGCACAATGCTGTTCGCGCAAGTCGCGGCGCAACCACTTCATGGAATCGTTAAGCTCCTACTGGTCGTCACCTGGGATATCACGTCCACCCAATAACTTGGATACAACGGTGCAAGGCACCGAAGGACTTGAAGACTTGGCAGGCTCTTGCATTACTCGGATCTCAACTCAGTCATTGGTGTTGTGCTGGCTTGGCTTGGCCCAGAAACCATGGCACCGGCTCGGGCTTGGCTTCGTCTGGCTTAAGCTATAACCAAAGCCCAAGCCAAGCCACGTCAAACCCATCGGCTTGACTTGGGCCAAGAAATTTCAGCTCAATGCATGGTATTCTGGGTCCTGTGAGTGGTTTCTGCGCAACTACCCATCACCGAATGTTAAAATACGGAAATGCAGTCGAAATTCAAGGAATTCAAGTTGCCGACCATACTTGGCCGAGAGATTCCAACTTGAACGCAGTTGTTTTGATTCGACAGGTGTTGCAATTGAGATTGACTTGGAATCGGAATTGGTGAGTGGTGAACCAGACGCAGATGAAGTCTAAGATCCACGGAAGTTGCGGGTTCTCAACCTGAAAAATAGTTGTAAATTGCCGATTTGTCGGCGCCGACTCAAGCCCAGGCTTGGCTTGGGAAATCTCAACCAAAGCCATCGGGTGGGCCTGACTTGGCTAGACAAAATCATGGCTTGGTTTCCTTGGCTTCTGGATTAACGCCCATCTTCAAAAGTGGATTCTTTTGGATTCCACAGGTCGTTCACAATTCAACGAGCTTCTAATATATTTCAGTAACAAACCCTCGTCGTCGCGGAGCGCTTGACTCCTCCCCACGAACTGTCATAAGACAGACGGGAACAAATGAGGACTTGTACTTGATCAAGTTGTTCAGATCCGAAAGCTTTCAATCTCCGAATTTAATTTAATCACGACTCACGAACTCACTTGGCGAACTCGCTCATAGAACTCTCGCATTTGGTGCGGCAAGGTGTATTTGTCGCGTGCCGTTCTGCGGTTATTTTACCTCGGCCACGCGGCATTTTGTACGTGGTTTGGTCTAATTGGAGTCCCTCGCATTTTTTCAGTCGTTATTATGTGGACCAAGTATCCTCACAACCGTCTTGCCTTCGCCGTCGCTCAAGCTGTGAATCTCTTGGAATTTTACAAGAATTTTAGTGCGCGGCTAATACCTCCTATGGTCGATGGTCCGCGTCAGATGGAGTTAAGCATAATGCGCCTAGGTCACTTTAACGGCGACTTCGTCAATTAATACTCGGCTTGTCGGCAAACCTGCGACCCTTGTTTCGACCTATATAACTGTCTGCCAGTGGCTCCCTACCGCTCTTGTACCGCTCCAGCGTCGGCTTCAGACGCCCTGTACTCCAAGCCCAACGTCATCCCAGACCGCTGATAACCAGGCCCCGGGCCTTCTGGCCTGCGTTTAGTACTTATCTGAATACTGGCCCACCTTCTTGTGGAGCAGGTCTTAGTGTCCAACGATTCTAGCTTTCATTTTTGGGGTATTGAGGTACATGTCCTCGGATGCAATAATAAATTTGAACTCTGTGATGTGGTTGAAAATAAATGTTGGAACTTGAAAAAAACAAGGGTACATAGTGATATTTACTCCCGTTGCAGGAACTCGTTACTAGCAATCCATCTGAACGAAGTGAAGCATTGTCTGGGCATGGGACAATTGACGGCTTGGACGGCCGCCGCTTGGATCAGAAAGAAGATCGGGGTTTACATCTGCTTGGCTAACGTTGTGTTTTCCTTTGTCTCCTTAACTCCCACCACCTTAAGGACCCTTCCGCGCTTTGCGCCTACTACGCTCGTTTACCATGAAGCCCCAGGCTATTACCACTCTTTTTACCCTCGTTGGCGTCGCCGTCGCCCACAATCCTCACCATGCTCAAATAGCGAAGCGCCAAAACGCTGCGGCAGCCGCACCAACGGGCACCGTTGTCGCTGGGGTCACTATTCCGCCGCTGGCCAGCATCACATTTGGCATGCCCACCGCCTCCACACCCGCTGCGACTGCCACGGCTACTCCTGGCGCTGCTCCGCCGTTCTCAGGGGCCCCTCCGCTTCCCTCGCCCGCATGTAAGTCTATCTTGGCATTAGGTGTAGGGACATACTCACTGAGTTCCCTCAGGGGCCTTTACTCCTGGACAATGGCCTGAAATGGACAAGCCCATCGATGCCAGTACGTTGACAATTTTTTGGTCAACAAAATCCCCATTAATTTCGCGGACATTATTTAGCGTCTGCACAAGTGCAGGAATGGATGAAGGAGCTCGACGGTTACAACATCCCCGACCTTGACCCGACCACGGACGGTTCGTGCGTCAATGACACCGGTGCGTAATTTTTTTTTCGCCGCCTAAGACGGGCTAAGCGCCAAGACTAACTCGGCTCTTGCTTAGCTGCTGAGGCAGACGCCGCCAACCGTGGCTGGTGGACGTGTGGGGGGTACACCCGCGACACCGACATCGTTGCCTGCCCCGACAAGCTGACCTGGGGCGTTAGGTGGGCCCGCCCGTCATTGTGTGAGCGTCCGACTGATCGTTGGCTGACAGCTTCGACGATGGCCCTGCTCCCTACAGTACGTCTGCCCACAGTTCCCCTGCTGATCGTCCCTCTAATTTTTCTCCTCCACAGCCCCGTATGTTTTCGTGCCGCGTCGGCTGTACCTTCGTACTGACTCGATCTCCTAGCAATTTACTCGGCTATCTCGCGGAGAAGCAGGTTTCTGCGACGTTCTTCACCGTGGGCTCGCGTGTGATCGAGTACCCTGGTATTCTGATCAACGAGTACATGGCGGGGCACGAGATCAGCGTACACACCTGGTCGCATCCTGTCCGTCATTCGCTGTATTATTCGTTGGCATCTTGCTCACGTTCACGGCCGCACAGCACCTGACAGCCCTTACCAACGCGCAGATCGTCGCGGAACTCGGATGGACGCGCAAGGCGATCCAGGCTGTCCTCGGCGTCACGCCCACCACGATGAGGCCTCCCTACGGAGACATAGGTCACTGATTTTTTTCTTGGTGCGACGGCCGACTAACCGACGCTGCAGATGATCGTGTGCGCGCGATTTCTCTCGCCATGGGCCTCATACCCGTCATCTGGACCCGCACACCCGCGGGTGTCTCATTCGACACCTTTGACTGGGAAGTCGCCGGAGGCACCGTCGCGGGCCCCGACTCGTTCGCCGCGTTCGAGAACATTCTCGGGAATGCGACGACGCTGGATACTGGGTACGTGCTTCTATTTTCTGCTAGAGTCGTCTCACGCTTTTTGACCCAGATTCTGTGTTCTCGAGCACGATCTCTACGAAATCACCGTTGACCTCGCCATCGGATATACCCTCAACGCCGCACTGACCCACAACCCTGCCTTCACGGTACGTCACTCCCCACGTATTTACCAATTCAGGCTAACTCATGCGATGCAGCTTGAGGCCATTGGGAAGTGCAACCGCATCCCGACGGCGAACATGTACCTCGAATCGAACACCAACAAGTCGTTCCCCTTCCCCTCCCCACCCGCATCAATGGCGGGCAGCAGCAACAGCTCCTCTGGGAACTCGTCCTCGGGGACCGGCAGCAACGGAAAGGTGTCGCAGCAGGGAGGCACTACCGGCTCGAGCGGGGCAACTCACTCCCTGGTGCAGAGCCTCCCCCTCCTCGGCGCCGTTGCGCTCGCGCTCGGCAGCTGGCTACTCATCCTCTAATCACTTCGTTCCTCTACATATTCACTAGGATTAATCAGTGCTGCTCCATGCGGTCGGTGCCTGCGCGCCGCGCTGCGGGATACCTTGACATACATACCTATGCATGTCGCTCGGCCGTTTGGACCGAGTAAGTAAGTACTATAGACCCCATTATGCATACTGCCCCGCCCAGGCGGCGGGCACACGTGACACGTACGTAAAATTGGATAATGAACGGACTTTTGTATATGCAACGGCTGGGAATTTGAACTTGCGCTTGAACTTGGAAGTAAACAGGGATCTACAGTAGCGATGTCGCGATCCTCGTGAAGGATTTGCAGGTACCGACGATCTGCACTGCCACTGATGCGTTCTTCTCACGAGGAATCGGTTGATCATTTGATGCGCAAGTTTGATTTCGCAACATAGGGGCAACTAGGGTTGTACAAGAAACTCTGTGTAACAGATTTTTTTTACCCTGCTATTAACATGTTAATTACATTCCCCCCCAAATGTTACTGACGTGTGAGGAAAGGCTCCTCGGCTGCCAGCCTTTGACCGCAATTTGAATTCTTTCGCTTGTTAGGGCCGTCCAAGAGCGTGAAAACGCGTCCTTCGAGGTTGCCGCAGCTGTGGCGCTTTTTGGGCTAAAATCAGACCTATCCGACGAAAAAAACAGTCGAGAAACCTTCGGGAAGAAAAAACAAATCCAAAGCGCGCTTACATCATGTTAGAAACCCAGTTGTTTACATGGCCGTGTTAAATAACGGGAGGGGGAGGTTCTCACACAGGTAATTGGAGTTCTTACACAGCGCTAGGCATACAAGACAGAACACAAATAAATATCTCTACATCAATTCCGGCAGCTCAGTCCAAGATATGCCCGATCCATGTAGCAATTTCCATTATCGCATAAGTCCTCTCCGGCTCGAACCATCGCATCGTAACAACGTCGTGGGTAACTTCGCAGCACATAAGCTGGATCGATTTATGTAAATCTATTGGGCTCTCACCATCTTTCATCGCAATATAGGTCACATTATCCTCCCCGATGTTCTGGGAAAGTCGATCCCGAAACGTTTCGATAGAGTCTAGAGCTATCTCTGCTTCCCCCGCCATTATAAAAGTCGTCGGGAACCCTTTGAAAAGGTTTTCATCGTACGGGCTGAGGCTGAGTGATGCTGGGCTGATCCAGGGACTTTTGAAAGCGAAATCCGCAGGTAGATTTCCAAGTAGACTTCTAAGCGTATAGCCTCGAAAAAAAGGACCGCTAAAGTCGCTGCCACGGTTGAGTCGCCACGATGAGTTGGTTGCGTTATGAGTTATGCCCCATTCGACGGTCGGCGAGACCAGGATGAGCCCGCGTGGAACGGGCAGAGACAACACTGAGAATGTATTCTGTGCGAGGTATCGTATGAGCGCAATGGCAAGATTGCCGCCTGCCAAATGATCATGATCAGTATTCGCCCAAGTAAACACATGATAAAACCTGCCTGCTGAACCGCCGCAGATAAAGATGTGCTGAGGCTGGAAGCCGACCGTATGAACGAGGTAGTTGTAACCTGCTAGGGAATCAAGTACTGCAGCCGGAAAGGGGTTTGCCGCAGGGAACGGGGTGGAAGAGGCAAGACGATAGCCGCAAGAGAAAATTCGTTTGACTTGCGAGCAATGCCGCAGAAGATCCGTGCAGAAAGGACCAGCGGGTCCGCCCTGTGGGTGAGCCGATCCCATTACATGGCCTCCGCCTGTTTCGCGTCATAATCATACAATGCATGTACAATTGAAATTAGGCAACGTACTGTGCAAGTGCATGATTACTTTTTCGTCCGGTGAAGCACTTTCAACCGTGCCTATGTTTGTTGGCGAAGTATACCAATAGCCGTTGGTCTGAGCAGCTTTCACGTTGTTGAGAGCAGCAAGGTCCTTCAACTCGCCCACAATCTGCTCATCGGCAACGGGTTCCACCCAAGTGAATCCCGTCTCGCTAGCGGTCGGCGAGGAAGCAATATCCTCAGGATGCTGGCCGATGGCTACGGGAAAGCCGATGTCGAAGAAGAGACCAACGAGTGCTTTCATGACATGGAGCATCAAAGCACGACGGAAGGGCCATGATTTACGAGGTCGAAGAGCTGGAATGGCCGCCACAAGCGCCCAACATGGGAGTCTAACGAAGAGAGTTGTAGTAAGAAAGTAAGCCAGGTAAACTGTTTTCAATGGCTGCCGATGGAATGCGAACTGCGACATAATTTCATGGGACTTCTTTCGAGAAGTTGGTGTTGGCCCAGCGTTCAGGAGGATAAGCAGAGTAAGATTTTATATCGCAGTTAATTTGCTCTCGATGAGGATGACAAGCTGGGAAAGAATCGACCAGAATTGTGTGGGTGGGGCCCACAAAACAAAACATGCTTCCCAATTAGGCATCCCGCCGCCTGAATAGTCCGATCAAACATGTCCTGTAGGCTAGATTCTGTGTTAAATGCGTAAGCGCTAGTATACAGACACAACAGCATAGATTCGGACTGCAACCCTACGACATCGATATCCCTTTTCCTCCTTGCTAAGTGCGAAACATAGGTTCTTCTGGTTTTCTCCTCCGCGGGCCTGTAGGCCGACTTCGGATCGTAAGGCTGATACAGTAAGACTGCGAGATGTCACTTTAATCTTCGGATCGGATCTGGAATTCCCAAGGGACCGCATCCTGCTTGAATAAGGAATACCAATTGAAATCCACGAATTCCAAGCCTTCAGACTGGAGCACCTCCATCCGGTCGAGGATGCGTGGCGCATAGTCCGTACAATACACCTTGACCGACTTCAGCCGGCCAGCCTGCCATCGCGACTCAATCACTTGCATGAAATGATTTTGAACGTCTGGGGAATCCAGTGGAAGGACGGTCGAAAAATATTCCAACGCAGGTGCCACGGTGGGACTTGAAAGAGCACGGGCGAATTCGATGGGGAGAGGATGGGAGAAAGCCAAGTTCGTGATTGTTGGAACTGCGTCAATTATATGCGCCAAACCTGCACTATCGACCTGGGCGCCGGCGGCGGGGGAGAAGAGTTCTGCGCGGGCTCCAATCGCCAATTTCTGCAATTTACACGACTGGCGGCGAAGAAAGGGATGGATTGCTGCATTGTAGTCACAATACAGCTCTAGAAGGGCCGGGGTTTCGAGGCATTCTAAAAATTCCGGCTGCGAAAGGGAGAGACGAAGAAGGTGCGGTAAAAGGATGGGTCTTAGAGGGAGGGCGGATGTCCCTCGTATCTCCATCGAACAGTCGACAAGATTGGTGGCGCCTTGGAGGGCACGAAGGTGGCCGTCCCAGGTATTACTTCCAAAATATCGCAACAGTTGCGACCAAGGTAGGACCAGGTCGGCATCGTAAGGCCATAGTAACTTATTGACAGTAACTTCTTGCAACGAAGGAGTGTTGGCGAAGATATCCAACGGTGGAACTTCGTCGTACTCCATTTCGATCGTTAATTTCCGTAGAAGGGCGAGTTGGTCCTGTATAAAAGTTGCAAGCTTGAAATATAGCTCACCCGGACCTGAGACTGATATTCTTTTCCAGCGTCGGGCATGCTTGCAAAGTATTTGCAACATGTGGGTGTCTCCGGATGACAAAGTTGAAGTATCTTCCGTGGAGAAGTCGATGGTCAAGGGTAACTCGCTAGATCTTTGAAGCTGAGTTTCAAGCCTGAAACGGTTGGTGGATTTTACGTCATGGTTGTAATCAATGGAGGTCCAGAAACACGGTTGGAAGATAACGGTTGCCCGCCAGCGTGCGCAGACTGCGCTGACAGTCCATGGGGCCGATTCATCATTTACACGTAGGCGCAAGGTGAATGTGAATATGAGCGATATAATCTCCGTTGGCAAGCGACGAAGGGGGGAGAGGGCACCCTCATATTTCCGAATTTCGATATCCAACTCGTCCCTCTCCTCGAGAAGCTTGCTAAAGGAAGACTGAAGCAAGGCGAGTCGGGAATCCAAGACCGTCATGCGCGCGCGCCCCCTGGAGACAAAATCCTGGAGCAAAGGGATTTCGGATTCAAGAGGCGGATTGTTAGTCTCCAGAATGTCGTTTGGTGCAGGAGTTGGGCTGAACGGTGCCAATTTCGAAATAGAGGGGTTAAAAACGGCCATGCAGTTGGGACAGGAATGAAGGGCGTCCATTATACCGGGCCCGGAATAGCCAGTCGACTTGGGGCACTCGATAAACGAAATTGCACAAGGCAACCACTTTGGAGACTAGTTGTATGACCTCAGAGAAATTCCTCATAAAAAGTAGGGAGGCCGAAAAACGTACTGCTATGTATAATGTCACTGGCGTCTTGCGAGAAGGAGAAAGAAAAGAGGCTGAGGCCTTTGCCAAACAGAGCCAACTAAGACCAGAGAAAACGTCTTGACCGTCACCTCTCAGGCGAATATATACATACAATTAAACAAAATACCCCCTAATGTATACAAAAACCTCCACCCAAACCGACAAATCCATCTATAAACCGAGATCCTAGTCCGAAGCTAACAGCACACCGTCAGAGTCTGAAGCCATGAGCTGCAAACTATCCGGTGTGTAGTCTTCTAAGTACACAACATCGCGCCGAAACCCGGTCGTGTTGTCATATTTATGCCTGGTACCGGCAGCGGTCAGTATGGGCGATAGCAGAGCCGGTAGTACAAGCACGACACTCACAAATTAGCCTGCAGATGCACGATCGTCAAACCGGGCGGGGCGATCAGATGCGCGAGCACGCCGTACGACGACTCGCCAAGGAGCAGCACATCGTTGTAGCTCAGCTCCCGCAGGTCCGCAAAGGCATCGCCCGAGTCGAGTAGTGTGTATGTGGCGTTAGATGTCATGCCGAGTCCGAGCTGCGCGAGCACGTCCGCGTCCGCGTGCTCCATCGCGACGCGGAGCACCACGCCATGCGGGCCCGCCGCCTCGTAGAGGTCGCTGAGCACGCGCTGCAGCGAAGAGAGTTCCCAAGAACCGTAGAAGGGGCCGGTACGGTTCACGTGCGCCGCGGTGTCGCCCCAGCGGATGTGCACGCCCACGGAGATCGGGCGATTGGGCGGGAACGCGAGCGGGGGCAACGGGGGCATGTCCGGCGTCAGGCGCTCGCGGACCCAGCCCATGATGCAGCCGTTGAGGTCATTCGTGGTCTGTCAAATCGTTTATCACCTTTCGGGCGGGCAGGACGAGACGATGGGCGTACTTCAGAGACGTCGAGGTCTACGATGCTCGTGCAGCTCGCCATTCGAGCCTTGATCCTCCTCATCTGGGCGATAGCTTTGGGATCGCCGGCGCACACGCCGCGAACCAGACGCTCGCGCTCTTGCTGGGCAATGTAGTTCGCGATGCGGCAGGATTTGTACGCATTGACAGTATATCGATCAGAGTGCATCTTCCCATTGTATATCCGCGAGCTGGAATAGCCGTGCTGGCTTTCCGTCGACGCCAGGACCAGCGAGGAGTCGAGCGCTTGCGAGAACACGATGCTCTGCTTGAAGTGATGGAGGAGTGACTGCAGGGAGGTGAATTTCAGCGTGCAGCGTGAAAGAGTGGGAAAGTAACGTACACCTAAACCCTCGTTCCCGACAGTCCCAACGTGCAGATAGATCCGTTTTGGTGGTTTATTGGGGCTCCATAGCCGGAATCCCAGGCGTGTGGCTTCTCCCTC
Organism: Mycena leptocephala; assembly: GCA_029378395.1. NCBI lineage: Eukaryota > Fungi > Basidiomycota > Agaricomycetes > Agaricales > Mycenaceae > Mycena > Mycena leptocephala. The sequence goes on from JARJLF010000343.1 coordinate 32,368, forward strand.
TGTTTGCCACTGCACGAGACCTAACAAGGCGGAGAACATGGCGGCGGTGAGCATCCAGATTGCGCGCTTCTTCCAGTTCCGCGGCTGTGAATCGCTCGGGCCTGCGTTGGTGGGAAGGGCCTCATAGCCGGCGGTACGAAGCATAGTGTTGCAGGTGAGTCGATGTTGCGGGCAGGAGAAACAAATGCGAATCAGAAACTTATGCTCCCGGCTCTAGGCACAAGGCACCCGAGCTATTAGGGGCACCACTGAGGAGGTCCCGTCGATCCATCCGAGCCCGATCATCATATGCTTGCAATTGCGATGTTTGAAGGAAACAGTCAAGGATTGTGTGAGTCTGGTCGAGGATAATAGGTGTGGATGTCGAGCATAGATGTACGCAGATTGACGTCCCAAATGCCCTTCAAGTGCCTGTCTGAGGCTGTCTTTGCAGTCCCACTCCAAGACTGCGTGCGTCTTGTGCCTTCGTACTGTGTCCAAGTGAACTGGCCAGCCGCCAGTAGATTAATATTCAAATAATCCGGATGGTTTGCTTTTAGGGACTGACTTGATTCGTCAACGACTTGATGGTCTGGAAGAAGGGGCAGTGGCGGTGCATGCGTCCGACAACCCGACGTGACTTGTACTAGCTTTTGTACTCGAATCCCCGTATGTTCCTCAATGGGACCGCCGCGGGTTATACATTTCCTTCCTTCCTTCCTTCCCAACAAATCCTCGAATCGTCAACTTTTATTCCACGTTATTGAAAGAAGAGAACAAAGGAAAGAAAGACTCTAATTTATTCCTGCGGATTCCGGGCCTATTTCCAGACATTCTTCTCTGGCGGTAAATCGGGCGATGGAGCGGTGCTTCCGTCGAGGTGCTTTCGCTTTGCACGGTCCAGAAGCTCTTGATGCCTCGTCGACACCGAGGACGATGGACTGTTCCCGCGAGCAGAACTACTGGGAAGACGAGATGTTGACGCCCGATTTTGTGGATTGCTGGGACCAACAAGTCCGTCAAGGTTTATCCTCCCGATATTCTGCGACATGTGCGACATTGTACCGGAATTACTGGGTCTGGCTCTGCGATACGCCGACGGGAGGTTTGCAGAATTCCGACCGCTTGAAAAACGGAACGGCGCAGCGGCGTGGGTGAGATCGCCACTAGCGCCGGACGCCGAAGTAGACGCCGAAGGGTCAGTAGTACCGGTGGCATGAGTCTGCGCGCCGGGCCCGCTGCTCTGCATACCAGATTCCGAGCGGCTTTGAGGTGGTCCCGGTGGCCTGCTGGGTCCCCCCAAATCACCTCTGCTGGTGGGGGTAGGGTTTACCCACGTCAGCTTCTGGGCGATCGTCCCTTTGGAACCCTTCGTAGCCCTGGACCCCCCTCTGACTGAGACCACAGCCGAAAAGTCGGGCTTTCCGGCCTAGGAAAGGCTATAGGCTCTGTTATGTCATCCTGAATTCGGCGCCTTTGCATCAGAGGGAGCGGAGGCGGACTATCGGTAGCGGCGAGGCCTCCGTCTGCCAAAGGTGATATCTGCTTTCTCTTGTTGCTTGATTCAGAGGTCGTCCCGGGAGGAATGACATGGTGGTGTCGTGCCGGGGCCGACCTAGCATCGTGTATCATCCAGTCGTTGCGTGATGAGCCAGATTCTACGTCCGAGCCTGTGTCCGGAATAGAATGCAAGTCGTCCGCGTCGGGAGGAAAGACGACCGCTTCAGATTCCGCTGCTCGATGATGGAAAACGTCTTGAACGTCGCCAGCGTCCAGGTTGTCGAGGACCGGAGACTGATCATCGATGTTCTTGTTCTCTGGGTTGTGTGGAATGAGGGGTGCAGTTCCATACACCGTTGACTCATCTGAATCTTGTCCTAAAACCCACATTTCGTACAAAGAATAAATATCTTCCATTGACTCGGCTGTCTCAGGTGCCTCAACTGCTATTTGTTTCTTTATTTCCACGCGCCGCGCGTGAGGGAGCTTATCAAGCTCTACACCGACATGCCAGATAGCGCATAAGGGATTCGCGTGCGTTTGCATGCGGAGGTTGGGGTATGGGTATTTGTGAGGTTCATACTCCCCGGTGCTATCGTAGGTGCGCCCGTCTGTATTCTTCGCTATCTTGTGGCGGAATATCTTCCTCTGTGGGTCAATATCCAAGGGAAGGACGACGAAAGTCCATCCCTCTGGAGGAGTTGGAAACATCTGTGGATGGAGTTGAAGCTTTTATAACAGCGCTGGAATGAGAACACTCACTTCGTCAAAAGGTTTGGGTTTCTGCATTGGATCCATGTTGTACAGTCGGCCATACTCTTGCGCAATCATGCTGACTACCTTTCTTTCGGGAATGATTCCGAGCTGTTTGTGGTCAATCATATAGTGGAATTCAGGCCCCACTGTGGAAGAAATTCAATGATATATAACATGTTTTAAAACTGTGACCGACATTTGACGACGTCTTCGGGTGTGTTGACATCGAAAGGTTTTTTACATCCCCAACGCTCCGTCAGCAACTTCACCTTTAGCGAGGTCAAAACAATAGAATGATTTGACCAAAAGGAAAACAAACTTGGCGATATGGTGTACTTCGTGCCACTAGGTGACAGAAATTGTAGACCTTTTCCTGCGTGATGAGACAGCGATCGTCTGGACCGTATTTCTGCATGAGCTCCTCAACCGCCTTCTGTTCTGCTGCGTTGAGAGAGTCGGCCCCGTTATTGTAGCTGATTACACGGGCGGCGGCGGGCGTAGGACCATTGGGCGAAAAGTCAGTATCTTCATGACGGCGCCGTCCACCGTCTGGAGGGCTTGGAGTTACGAACCCAGCATATTGTGCGACTTGAGGGGTAGCATCATCGCGGGCCACCCTGGTAGTATCTCTGTTGCTTCGTCTGAGCGTCGGTTCACTCGCTGCAGCCATAGTGGCAGAAAGAACAAAAGAACAAAAGACGAAGAGTGTGACAGGCGCGTTTGGTTAGTGTCACGCTCAAAGCGAGACCACCCACGTGATCGTCTCTTTGTTTGAAAGTTCTCACGCAACTCTACAATGACCACCACAGTCCACTCAGCGCTCTTGCCACTTCCATCGAGGACGACGCGCAATTGACGACAAAATTCTTGTTCCCCAAGGATGTCCGCCTAGTCAGTCTCTACTCTCTATGTCTCTTTCCTAGCTAACTCGCCGTAGCACCGTCATATGGAATACCTGTGGGGATTAGAGATATACACCATAGACCCGACACATGAACGCAGTATCCTGCACAGTGGGTACGATATCTTCTGTGATATGACTGCGATTGACCCTTTGTTTCAGTTCGAAAGTCCATGGCAAGTGACATCCGCACTTGGACCTTGGCGCCGACGGAAGAAACGCTGGCCGCGATGGACGCGCTGCAGACACACAATTTCACAGAGCCCGTTTCTGAACGAAAGTCGTTCCTCACGGTAAGCCTCCGATCTTTGCATTTTGCGTCGACTTAGGCGCGCTATATCGCAGGAATTTTCGGCGCCAGAATATGAATACGTCTTTGTTCCCCTCTACACGGAAGACGACTTCTTTGTCCTCGAGCCTGGACGGGCGCCTCAGCGATTCAGCTTCCCCTACACCAACTTTCCCCGGGTGACTTGCTCTGCAAACCCGTTCTTCGTCGCGTTCTACTCGCGACCAAAGATCCAAAGATTCCACGCCTCCCCGTCCAAAACATGGCACGGGCTCTGGGGTGACATAACCATGCAATGGTCTGCCGCTCCTCTGCCGGAGGAGTTCCTCCTAAGCTGCTACCCCGACACGCTCATTTCCGAGACCGCCGATGACGAGCCCGACTCGAAATCAGGCAGCGAAGAGACGGTGGTGACGCCAATGGAAGAAGGTCCGTCGCCCGTCCCCGACAAAGAGTCATTCGTGTACGACTGGGTGCGACGCGACGCGACGCAGCCGCACGAGCGTCTCGTTCTGAGTAGCCCGGCGCCTCGAGCACCTGCAAGACTAGAGGACTACACCGGGAAGCGAAAGGATTCGGAGGCGAGCCGGCTGTCTCCTCGCTGGCCCATAGAGTCGAAGCGAGGGATGGAATCCTGCGAGCGGTTATTCAAACGAACGCGGTGCATATGATACCTTAATTTCTCATCTATATTCCCTACTCTATCATCGTGTATTACCACCTCATTTCCGTAACGTCGAACCCGACAGATCTTCAGCAAGGCTTGAACGCTTGAGCCCTGAAGCTTGAAGACTCAGAAGAGCTCGATATTTGTGACGCAAGACTCTCATGCACTCTGAAGCATCCTGCCCAGTCCTGCCACACCCAAAGCGCGACCCCGTGATCGTCTCTTTGTTTGAAAGATCTCACGCAGCTCAGCTATGACCACCACTGTCCCACTCAGTGTCCTTGCCACCTCCATTGAGGACGATGGGCAATTGACGATGAAATTTCTATTTCCCAAGGATGCTCGCCTAGTGAGTCTCACTCCCATATCTCTTTCCTTACTAACTCACCTTAGCACCGTCATATGGAGTACTTGTGGGGATTAGAGATATACACCATAGACCCGACACATGAACGCAGTATCTTGCACAGTGGGTGTGATATCTTCTGTGATGCGACCGCGATCGACCATATATTTCAGTTCGAAAGTCCATGGGTGGCATCCGCACTTGGACCTTGGCGCCAACGGAAGAAACGCTGGCCGCGATGGACGCGCTGCAGACACACAATTTCACAGAGCCCGTTTCTGAACGAAAGTCGTTCCTCACGGTAAGCCTCCGATCTTTGCATTTTGCGTCGACTTAGGCGCGCTATATCGCAGGAATTTTCGGCGCCAGAATATGAATACGTCTTTGTTCCCCTCTACACGGAAGACGACTTCTTTGTCCTCGAGCCTGGACGGGCGCCTCAGCAGTTCAGCTTCCCCTATACCGACTTTCCCCGGGTGACTTGCTCTGCAAACCCGTTCTTCGTCACGTTCTACTCGCGATTTACGGTCGATCCATTCGACGTCTCTCCGTCCAAAACATGGCGCAGGCTGTGGGGTGACATAACCATGCAATGGTCTGACGCTCCTCTGCCGGAGGACTTTCTCCTGAGCTGCTACCCCGATACGCTCATTTCCGAGACTGCTGACGATGAACCCGAGCCTGCGGCACATTGTGGTGCGAACCCGGATTCGAAATCGGGCAGCGAAGAGACGGTGGTGACCCCGATAGAGGATGGCCCGTCGCCCATCCCCGACAAAGAGGCATTCGTGTACGACTGGGTGCGACGCGACGCGAGCCAGCCGCACGAGCGTCTCGTCCTGGGTAGCCCGGCGCCTCGACCACTTGCAAGACCAAAAGACCACACCGGGAAGCGGAAGGATCCTGAGGCCAGCCGGCTGTCTCCTCGCTGGCCCATAGAGTCGAAGCGAGGGATGGAATCCTGCGAGCGGTTATTCAAACGAACGCGGTGCATATGATACCTTAATTTCTCATTTATATTTCCTACTCTATCATCGCCTATTACCACCTCATTTTGTAACGGCGAACCTGACAGATCTTCAGCAATGAAAGCTTGAGCCCTGAAGCTTGAAGAGCTCGATACTTGTGAGGCAAGACTCTTATGCATTATGAAGCGTCCTGACCAGTCCTGCCACACCCAAAGCGCGACCCCGTGATCGTCTCTTTGTTTGAAAGATCTCACGCAACTCTACCATGACCACCACAGTCCCACTCAGTGTTCTTGCCACTTCCGCCGAGGACGACGCACAATTGACGACGAAATTCTTGTTCCCCAAGGATGTCCGCCTAGTGAGCCTCCCTCTCTCTGTCTCCTTCCTTACTAACTCATCCTAGCACCGTCATATGGAATACCTGTGGGGATTAGAGATATACACCATGGACCCGACACACGAACGCAGTATCCTGCACAGTGGGTATGATATCTTCTGTGATGCGACCGCGATTGACCTTTTTTTTTCAGTTCGAAAGTCCATGGGTGGCATCCGCACTTGGACTTTGGCGCCAACGGAAGAAACGCTGGCCGCTATGAAAGCGCTGCAGACACATAATTTCACAGACCCCGTTTCTGAACGAAAATCCTTCCTCACGGTGAGCTATCCTTTCCGATCTTTCCGTTTTGCGGCGACTAATGATATCGCAGGAGTTTTCGGCGCCAGAATACGAATACATCTTCGTTCCCCTCTACACGGAAGACGACTTTTTCGTCCTCGAGCCCGGACAGCCACCTCAGCGATTCAGCTTCCCCTACACCGATTTTCCCCGGGTGACTTGCTTTGCAAACCCGTTCTTCGTCACGTTCTACTCGCAATTGACGGTCGATCCATACGACGTCTCCACGTCCAAAACATGGCGCAGGCTCTGGGGTAGCCTAACCATGCAATGGTCTCCGTTTCCTCTGCCGGAGGACTTTCTCCTGAGCTGCTACCCCGACACGCTCATTTCCGAGACCGCCGACGACGAACCCGAGTCGAAATCCGGTAGCGAAGAGACGGTGGTGACGCCAATGGAGGAGGGCCCGTCGCCCGTCCCCGACAAAGACGCATTCGTGTATGACTGGGTGCGTCGCGACGGGAGCCAGCCGCACGAGCGTCTCATCCTGGGTAGCCCGGCGCCTCGACCACTTGCAAGACCAAAAGACCATACCGGGAAGCGGAACGATTCCGAGGCCAGCTGGTTGTCTCCTCGCTGGCCCAAGGAGTCGAAGCGAGGGATGGAATCTTGCGAGCGGTTATTTAAACGAACGCGGTGCATATGATACCTTAATTTCTCATCTATATTTTCTACTCTATCATCGTGTATTACCACCTCACTCTGTAACGGCGAACCCGACAGATCTTCAGCAACGGTTGAACGCTTGAGCCCTGAAGCTTGAAGAGCTCCATATTTGTGAGGCAAGACTCTTATGGCATTCTGAAACGTCCCGGTCACCACACTTGGCAAAGCGCGACCCCGTGATCGTCTCTTTTGTTTATGACCACCACAGTCGCATTAAGCACTCTTGCCACCTTCATTGAGGACGACGCGCAATTGACGACGAAATTCCTGTTCCCCAAGGATGTCCGCCTAGTGAGTCTCCCTCTCTCCATGTCACTTTCCTTACTAACTCACCTTAGCACCGTCATATGGAATACTTATGGGGATTAGAGATATACACCATAGACCCGACACACGAACGCAGTATCCTGCACAGTGGGTATGATATCTTCTGTGATGCGACCGCGATTGACCAATTTTTTCAGTTCGAAAGTCCATGGGTGGCATCCGCACTTGGACTTTGGCGCCAACGGAGGAAACGCTGGCCGCTATGAAAGCGCTACAGACACATAATTTCACAGACCCCGTTTCTGAACGAACGTCCTTCCTCACGGTGAGCTATCCTTTCCGATCTTTCCGTTTTGCGGCGACTAACGATATCGCAGGAGTTTTCGGCGCCAGAATACGAATACATCTTCGTTCCCCTCTACACGGAAGACGACTTTTTCGTCCTCGAGCCCGGACAGCCACCTCAGCGATTCAGCTTCCCCTACACCGATTTTCCCCGGGTGACTTGCTCTGCAAACCCGTTCTTCGTCACGTTCTACTCGCGACTGAAGATCCAGCGATTCCACGCTTCCACTTCCAAAACGTGGCACCGGCTTTTCGGCGACATAACCATGCAGTGGTGCGCCTGTCCTCTGCCGGAGGAGTTTCTCCCGAGCTGCTACCCCGACACGCTCATTTCCGAGACCGCCGACGACGAACCCGAGTCGAAATCCGGTAGCGAAGAGACGGTAGTGACGCCAATGGAGGAGAGCCCGTCGCCCGTCCCCGACAAAGACGCATTCGTGTACGACTGGGTCCGTCGCGACGGGAGCCAGCCGCACGAGCGTCTCGTTCTGGGTGGCCCGGCGCCTCGACCACTTGCAAGACCAAAAGACCACACCGGGAAGCGGAAGGATTCCGAGGCGAGCCCGCCGTCTCCTCGCTGGCCCAAGGAGTCGAAGCGAGGGATGGAATCCTGCGAGCGGTTATTCAAACGAACGCGATGCATATGATACCTTAATTTCTCATTTATATTTCCTACTCTATCATCGTGTATTACCACCTCATTCCGTAACGTCGAACCCGACAGATCTTCAGCAAGGCTTGAACGCTGGAGCCCTGAAGCTTGAAGAGCTCGATATTTGTGAGGCAAGACTCTTATGCATTAGTATGAAGCGTCCTGGCCAGTCCTGCCACACCCAAAGCGCGACCCCGTGATCGTCTCTTTGTTTGAAAGATCTCACGCAACTCTACCATGACCACAGTCCCACTCAGTGCTCTTGCCACTTCCATCGAGGACGACGCGCAATTGACGACGAAATTCTTGTTCCCCAAGGATGTCCGCCTAGTGAGTCTCCCTCTCTCTATGTCTCCGAGTCCTTCCTCACTTTAGTAACTCACCTTAGCACCGTCATATGGAATACCTGTGGGGATTAGAGATATACACCATAGATCCGACACACGAACGCAGTATCCTGCACAGTGGGTATGATATCTTCTGTGATGCGACCGCGATTGACCATTTTTTCAGCTCGAAAGTCCATGGGTGGCATCCGCACTTGGACCTTGGCGCCAACGGAAGAAACGCTGGCCACTATGAACGCGCTGCAGACACACAATTTCACAGAGCCCCTTTCTGAACGAAAGTCGTTCCTCACGGTAAGCCTCCGATATTTGCATTTTGCGTCGACTTAGGCGCGCGATATCGCAGGAATTTTCGGCGCCAGAATATGAATACATCTTTGTTCCCCTCTACACGGAAGACGACTTCTTTGTCCTCGAGCCTGGACGGGTGCCTCAGCGATTCAGCTTCCCCTACACCAACTTCCCCCGGGTCACTTCCTCTGCCAACCCGTTCTTCGTCGCGTTCTACATCAGACTTTGTGCCAAAAACTTGATCGCACTTGATTTCACTTGATCTGACTTGTTTCGGCCTAAAAAGACCGCAAGTGACAAGTGATCAAGCCAGGTCCTATTTTCCACAAGTGAAAAAAAAACTTTTTCCTACGGGGTGTGGGCTCATTTTTATCCATTCTGAAAAGCTAAAGTTTTTCAGATTTTTTGGACTCAAGAGGAAAAGTGCATTCAAGACCAATCAAGTGACAAGTAAAATGCCGAAAGGCTGATGACTACTCGCGACCAAAGATCCAAAGATTCCACGCCTCTCCGTCCAAAACATGGCACGGGCTCTGGGGTGACATAACCATGCAATGGTCTGCCGCTCCTCTGCCGGAGGAGTTCCTCCTAAGCTGCTACCCCGACACGCTCATTTCCGAGACCGCCGATGACGAGCCCGACTCGAAATCAGGCAACGAAGAGACGGTGGTGACGCCAATGGAGGAGGGCCCGTCGCCCGTCCCCGACAAAGAGTCATTCGTGTACGACTGGGTGCGACGCGACGCGAGGCAGCCGCACGAGCGTCTCGTCCTGGGTAGCCCAGCGCCTCGACCACTTGCAAGACTAGAGGACTACACCGGGAGGAAGCGGAAGAATTCGGAGGCGAGCCCGCCGTCTCCTCGCTGGCCCAAGGAGTCGAAGCGAGGGATGGAATCTTGCGAGCGGTTATGCAAACGAACGCGGTGCATATGATATCTTAATTTCTCATTTATATTTCCTACTCTATTATCGTGTATTACCACCTCATTCTGTAACGCCGAACCCGACAGATCTTAGGCCAGGCTTGAGTGCTTGAGCCAGCCGCACGAGCGTCTCGTCCTGTGCAGCCTCTCAGCGTCTCGACTTGGTCTCGACTGCCCGCAAGACCAGCAGACCACCGAAGGATTCCTAGGCCAGCCGGCTCTATCCTCGCTGCCGCGGGACTCATTATATACCGCCGAACTCGACAGACCCTCAGCAAGACTTGAGCGTTAGGGCTGAAGCTTGTCGACTTGCTTGAAGTGATCGAGTTGTCGAGAGACGAAATTCAGGCCAATGCATTATTAACGATTTCAAAACGTCTTTTTTAAATTCATTGCATATCTCTTTCATACAAACACATCGAGTCTACAAAACGAAACGAAACGAAAAGCTCAATCAAGCTGCCAGGTCGAGAGGAAAGACAAAGGGAAAAAAAGAAAAAATAAGAAGGGAATAAGGAAAGGAAAGATAAGGGAGGGAAGATACCGGGTGCTCAGTCCCCGCCCCCATCTCCAGCATCGTCCGCCTTCATTTGCTCGTCGTCATCTCCACCCTCCTCCTCCTCCTCGGCGGAAGACGCATCTTCCCCGTCGTCCGCCTCAGAGGCGTCAGATTCAGAGTCAGAGTCCTCGGACTCTTCCTCCTCATCCTCCTCGCTGCTCTCATTAAACGTCAGTGAAATGAACTCGTCGCCCATCTCCGCGTCTTCCGCGGGCTTGCTCTTCATGTCCTTCTCGTTCTCCTTGCTCGTTTTCCCGTCCTTGTCCTTGGTCGTCGATCCCGTAGTCGCAGCGGCCGTCTTCATCTTCGCATCGGGAGGTAGCTTCCGTGCCCCCGCCGCCCGGATAACATGCGGCAGCCTGCACCGCTTCTGCTCGCACTTGCCGCTCTCCGCGAAATCCGGGCACTCCCGCACGTGCGCCTTGTCGCAGGCGAGGCCGAGCTTGCAGTACCCGAGGACGGCAAAGTCGCGGCAGATGTTGGTGTTGGAGCGGGGGCCGACGTTGACGTGCGGGAAGGGGCAGGAGGGCCGGGTGCAGGAGCCTGTGTCGCGGTTAGCATATAATGATGTCATTCGAAGAAATGAGGGGAAAAGATGGAGGGAGGACGCACCATTCAGGAAATGCGTACAGAGCGGCGTCCGCTCCGGCGTCGGGTCGTGCGAGAGCGCGCACTGCGCGGCGGGGAGTGGGCACGTGCCGGAGAGGAAGGGCCAGCAGATGGCGGTGGTGGCGGGGTCGTGGGTGTAGGGGCAGGTGAGGCCGCGGGTGCAGGTACCTGTAAAAGCGGAAGAAAGATCGAAAGAAGGGAGGGAAGGATAGGTAGAAGACGGGGCCAGGTAGGGAAGGATGTGGATGGGCAGAGGAAGGGAAGGGAAAGGTAGAAAGAAACAGAGAAGAGTTCGATCAACCTTATACCACACCCACTGAACACAATAGACGCACCTGTCGTCGAGAAGCGCGGGCAGGGTTTGTCGGATTTCTGGCGTTTCGGTCTTGCTCCTCTAAATCACAGTCAGTTCCATATTCAGTGAGACAAAAGAAAGCGCGGGGCGGCGCAAAGGCGGACTGGTTGTAGGGCCGGCGGGAGTTAGTGAGGGTCATGTTGCCGCCGCGTGCACGCCCGGGGCGACCTCGGCCACGGGTGGATTTGGGCTTGTAGACGCGCTGGGGTGGGAATGGGCGAGTGTGGGGTCGGGGCGGCGCGGAGGTGGCTGAGGTGGATGCGGGCTTGGATTTCGGGGCGGTGGGCTTCGGTTTCGGTACTGCGTATAAGTAAATTTAGTGAATGACTCGAGGGAGAAAAATAAGATGATCCTCACGGTCCTTGCGTACTAACGACCGGGTCGAGCTCTCGAACGCCACGCCGTTTAGGACGACTTCCTTCACTCCTCCACTGCTACTACTAGTACTCAGTGGCGGTCTTGCTGAAGCCGCAGCCGCAGGGACAGAAGGAGGCGCAGTTGTACTAGTAGGACGAATATACTTGTTCGGCTGGGGTTTGTAGTTCGGGTTGATGTAGGTGCTGCTTCGGGGTGGCCATGAGGTGCTTGTGCTTGGTGGTGGATAGCTGGGGTAACGCGCTGTTGTAGGATTTGCGGTTGCGGTCTTGGATTTGTGTTGGCTTATCGAGGCTGGATTCAAGCCAGTGAGTATGAATATAATGGATAGAAGGAGAAGAGGGCATGCCTGTGAGTCTTGCGATTTCGCTTTTGATTTGCGCGGCGTCGGTGGCCATGGTCGTCGTGGTGGTGAAGAGGAAGGAGGGTGTTGCACAACAGAGACAAACAGGCCTCAGTAAGCAGCGGTTGTTCTCGAATCAACTTGAACATCCACTGACAGTATGTCTGCGGGCACGACAGTTGTCTATAAGCTCGACCTCGACGACATCGCTGCTTTCCCGGATACTGCCCATGTGTCTAGACTCCCTCCAAAACCGGGCGAGAGCTGGATAGTCTTGGGCGAGGTCTGCACTTTCACGGTCATTAATTAGGCAATTTTACCCTAGCAGATCTTAGATGGGGATCCAAACCCGCTATCGTCGCACCCCTTAATTTCGCCCTTTTTCTTGGTCCGGGACAAGATGGACTACATATTCTCAGTGGCGTTAAGCAGACTCAATTCCACTGGCTGGCAAGCTGCCACGGCAGCCGCTTGCAAAATAGGGCATGTCCTGTGCATATCGAGCGGCGTGCGCGAGCATCTGTTTGGAGACTCTGAAGAAGCAGGAACCGCCTCCGGCTCATTGATGTACAAATACGTGATCGAGGATCCAAGCACTTTGTTTGTACGTTTGAACACTGGAATTGTAATTGTATGCGCGCGTTACACGGCTCTGTTTTTTCCCCCAGGTTTTGCCTTGCTCAATGGCGCAACTTCATGCCTTGAACCGACGTCTGCGCGATAAGAGCGAGGCCGGGGAGATGGAGCTTTGCAACGCCTGCAAAAAGCCATCGACGCAGCGCTGCTCCAGATGCGAAACCAGCTATTGCAGTCAAGTACCTCGATCTTCGGTCTTTGCTTATCTTACCCTTGAAGTTGATTTATTTATTTCAAGGAATGCCAAGCGGCGGATTGGAAGCAAGGTGGACATCGGAAGGAGTGTCCGGTTATCGCCAGACTGCACATTTGGAATCGCACGGATTGGGGAAACAGCGCGGAACCAAGTTCAAGTTGAGTAAATAGGCTTCGTTACTCTGAGCTACATCCGCAACCCACGCTACAAAATTATGCGCTATATCAATTCTCCATGCCAAGGCCCAAAGTCGAAAAGCCTCCTACGTTGATCTGAAGCCGATTGTGGACTACGATAATGATACTGTCAAGAGTTGCGAACAAACTGGACAGGAATTTTTCGAGGTCGAAAATCTTCCGATCCTTTGTTAACTATATACTTGTCAGAAGTGGAAAGTTCAACCAGTAATCACCCGCGAACACGATACCATGGTAGGTCCTCCCGCATTCCCCTTTCTCGTTTCTATTGAGAAGATTTTTTCAAATAGGTGCCTACCAAAACCGCGCCTCTTGACTGCCTTTCTGGGTTTGCACACCTCTTTTGCCACTGTGCGACTTCGGTCGCTGGGATCAAAGGCGGTCTCCATCATTCCTGTCAAGCAAGCATTTCGTCAGCTCCCTTCGTTGGTGTCTGAAAGGCGAGCGTACCAACGAGATGCAAAGTTTCTTTGGTGGCGTCATTTCGAAGGGCATGTGCAAAGCCTGGCGGAATGACGACCCAGGTTGCGCCCGCGTCGAACTCCCGCACTTTGACTTCGGTTCCAGGGCCTTCATCCTATGTCCGTGTTCCGTCAGAACGAGTGTCGCAGTTCCCTCTCGCCACGCACGAAATGCAGGCTCCATTTTCCCTTCGCCAAAATGACGAAAGACTCTTTGCAGTCGTGGAAATGGTTGCCGCGAACGGCTTGGGGGAGGATCGTGAGTATATGCAGGTCGAGCACTCGGTCAAGGGTTTCGAGATGGTCGGCGTTGACTGAGACGGCTTCTCCGCGCGTGTCTGTCCACGACGCGGCGGCGAGAGGCTCAGCGATGATGCTGGCTTTCTCTTGGTGGGCTCTCTTGCGCTGAAAGGTACGTTTGGTTCCACGGAGGTGCGTGAACCGATTATATTATGTTGGAGGAGCCCCTATAGCTATGGACTTGCGGCGGAAACCCTCGATTAATGATTTAAATCCAAACAGTGGAATGGCGACCAGGGGCGGGCCTACAATAGGTACTTGGTCAAAGCAAGGTAACGCCGAGACTCGGTAGTCGAACTTCTGGATTTGTGTGGACGAAGGTTAGTGCTACGTGTCGCTTCACGCTGGAAGTGAGACGAAGTCCGAAACCAAGATTCAGAGCTCCCGCGGGATTCGAGAATCGGGAAATGAAATTAAACTCCCCGAATAGGATAAGTCCAAAAATTCGGAATGGAGCAATGTGAACTATCCCCAGTATAAGAGGGCTTGTTCGCGGCCACTTGGTGTTTGACTTGCGGGTTAGGCTTGTAGGGGATGGTCAAGTCAAGCGAGCCGGATACCGTACCGGTGGGGCTACTAGTACCGAATCCATAGAATTATATTACGGCCCCGTGCAAGTCGCCACCCTAATTTTGTATACCAGCCCTTCCAGCACAAATGAACGGGGCCGCGGTTGAACAAGCTGCACAGCCACATGTTGAAAAACGAACCAACACCCAAAATCTTCGAACTTGAGGAGTTGTCTGTCTCTGTCCTCGCAGTGAAGTCTGAAGTAGTTACGACCCACGTTAACTATTTAATCCCGTTGATCTCTCGCCAAAATCTTTTGTATTTTCTTTTTGTGTCCAGGTCGGTGATATTTCGGCAGCCAGATTGCGACCTCAATTCTGCCCCAAAAAGTTAAGCCGCTTGAGATTCGGCATTTTGCTATGTTAAGGATGCCTGGTGCCGATGCTCAAGCAAAGTTCGTTCAGAGGTGGAGACGTGGTGGGCCATCAAAGAATTTTTGCAAAGAGAGTAATCAAAGGGAGGTAATCTATACTCTAGTAATAGTATGAGATATATTATCTAATTTGATTCCGAGTGCGTCTATGCTGTCAAATCATTCAACAATCCAGGGCAACAGAGACACTACACCTACATGTCGAAAGAGATAAACCAGAGCTTTGTCCGGCCGGCGTTGAAAAAGGCGTGCGTCCCGGACACGACGAGCTTGCCGGTCCCCTTTTCCCTGATCTACAAATCTAAATTGAGGTTGCCTGAAATAATTTACATGGTACACACCTCGCAACGCGCCAGCCGTGCGCGTCCGTCGACGAATACCGAGCGTGCGATCACGGTGAGTGTCGTACCGCTGGAAGGCAGAAATAAATTACAGTCGGCGCTCAGACACATGAGACGTACAGAGGTGCTGGGTGATGCCAATAGACATTCATGGATTGTGAGACACCGGAGCCGTCGAATCCCTTTGCCCGGCCGAGTAGGACCATCACGGCCAGGGTGGGCCTTTCACAAAGGGTGGTTAGTTCCTTCAAGACAAGCGAAGGAATATCGTTACGAATCGAGAAGGAAGGCCGCGCAGCCACCGTGCATCGTCCCATACACATTGCACATGCCTCGAAGAAAACAGAATAAGTGTCCAGGCGATGAATTGAGGGAAGCGAGCGTTACTCTCAGTAACCTTGATTTCCAGGATGACCTCGCTTTCGTCGCCGCACAGGTTTAGCCCGACGATTTTGAGGCGCCGCGAAATGTCATTGGCAAATGGAGATGATATGCGCGCGATTCCGCTCCCAGTGCAGATGTAGGTCAAAACGTTGGCGACGATCTGCTTGTCTGCGTCCGAAACGTTCCCCCGAATCTCCTGTACGTCTACGTGCGGTGCGTTTGGTATAGAGCGATGGAGGCGGTCCCAGCCAGAGGTGTTAGAGGTCATGGTGGTCAGATTTGGGGCGAGAATTCGAGCTTAAGCAATCGGCTAAATAGCGTTGGCTAGATCGGCGGCTAGTTCCGTTACTGTCACACGGTTCAGTTGTTCACAAGTGCTGCAGTGGGTGGCGTAGGTATAGATTGACCAAAATATCGAGTGAGGTACGAGATAGGAACGATAAAGCGTCTGTCAGGAGAGACTATATCATATACTAGGGGTAGATAGGGGTAGGAAATGAAACATAGGAATTGATGGAAACGGGCTAGATCGGAGTAGCAAAGGACTGTAGTAAAGTAGAATGTAAAAGGACGGAAGGAATAGGTGGGAAAGAAAATAATGAGCCTATGAGCGTACCGTTACAACTCGAGTCGTGGGTTTAATCGCCTGTCGGCCGCAGCTCTTTCTCTACCGGTCCCAGCTTATGACCGCTCTTCGCAAGAGAAACATTACAGGGTGGTTGGGTGTTTCGCAACCGAATCGGAGGCAATTTTTGAACCGATCTCTGAAAACCGCGAGATGAAAACTGAGGTCCGCGACAAGCCCATTGAGCACTTCGTGAATGTATCGGAAAGACAAGTCCCCTCGGATGGCCTGGGATTCACTTGCGAATGCCCAGATGGGAAACAAGACGAGAGCAGAGAAAAAGAGCCGACTCGGTACGGTACCCAGTAGTTTAGGCAGTTGGCCGTAGTTCTGGCGTCTCCACCGCGGACGGAGTGCGTTGAGGGAGAATATTCTCAAATTCCAGCTTTTCGAGGCCTGCGGTTCGGCGGGAGATTAAGGACGCTGAACCATTCGTTGTGTAGTGGTGTCGAGGAAACGATTATGACTTCATCCGAAGGCATGGTAAAAGATGGCTTGACGCGATAGCCTTGAAGGAACCGGCACATCTTCCCTTCGAAACTTGAACCAAAACACCGGAGGTGACGATATTGACCGGGAACTGGTCCTTGTTTTTTGTCCGCAAGTCGAGGGCAATTTTGGCGTTGATTGAAAAAAGGTTACAATGGAGAACTTTCAATTGAAGGGATCATGAAAGCACCAGTATGGTCCGGCCCAAGCGAGAAAGCTATTCACATGAACTTTGTCATATGGCTATGTTAAGTTTTCATCATGGGGGAGCATGGGGGAGAAGTTGGATTTGCATACACAGGGGCCTAGGGCGCTGAGCTGGAGATTAAGTAGTACTCCCTGAGCTTGAACCTCACTTTTTGGAGAATCCATCGCAGTGGATTCCGCAAAGTTCACTTATGAAATAAAATTTATGAAGTAGCGTTTTGAAACAGCACAATTACTTGACCAGTCTGCCCCAACAATTCAATCGGCCGGGAAAAATTGAAAGCAACAGGTTGCGAGGCAAATATCAACTCAGTACTATGCGCCGGCATAATTCAACCTGCACCCGGCAAAATTCTTATTATTTCTACACCAGGTGAATTGCATCCTAATTCACAGGGAGGATAACCAGAATTTCCATGCCAAAAGATTCAAATGATAGGGAGAAAATATTTACAATAACTTTTCGATGTCCGGGGACTGAGATATGCAAGACCTATGGAAAAAATATCCTCAATTGAAGGTACATGCAAGAATCTTCGTTTTTCAGTCCAGACACGCAACGGTTATTGTAAATACTTTCACCGTATCTTTCAGATGTTTTGGCGTGGTTTTCGGGTTATCCTCCTTGTGTCTAACTTAGGAGGCAATGGAGGATTTAGAGATTCCATCCAGATATCACATAAAATCCTAGCATTGTATTCAAAATTTTCTCATCCACAGGGCGAAGGTCCCGGTGTTTTATGCATATGCGCAGATTCTGATTCTGAGCTTAGCCCTGTCCACGCGCTAGCGCTATAAATAAATCAATGACTTCTCCTGTCCGTCTACTCTTCTAGTCAACGACCTCAACCCGGGCCGACATATCTGTTTTTTTTTTTTTTTTTGATCACCGAAATAGTACGTATTTTGCTCCGGTATTGTATGTAGTGCTTACTCAGCTTCCGCTTCAAGTTGTATTTGCCTCGCTTGTTGGAGAATCCATGGGTTACTTACTACTAGTATTCAACCGGAATCTCAGCAATGCAGTCCCGTGGTCGCCGCGTTGATGGAGAGCACGACATTTTTTTTACGAGATTTCGTGGACGTTCCAAGGCTGTTGAGTCAAAGAAGTTATTCTATCGGCCCACATCCCGCGGGTGCCAGTTCAAAATTAAAATGAGCGCCCAAACGTCACAGCACAGCAGCCGAAATGACTCGGGGTCACACAGCTGAGCGCACAGCCCTCCCTCTTCACCTTCCCCCCATGCCGCCCTTGACTCGACAGGACACCCGCACAAGCGTATTCAGTTGGTGGTCGGACAGCAATCCGTTGCTCCGGGACGGTCCGACGATCAACATTCATGCAGCAGCAAAGCCGCTGATGAGGTTGATGTATCACCGCCAGGCATTGAACTTAATCAGAAAGAATCAAAGCAGCCCACTTTCGACGACAAAATTGGAGATATACTCATCGTATTTTCCGTATGTGTGCACTCAAGTCCATTGCTGAGCTCGATGTGACTATAATGCTGCAGATGGGATTATGTCTCATGGGCAACGAAGGCTGCTATTCTGGAAGAGTTGGCCAACAGAATTGATGTATCCGAGGGTGAAGCACGAGCGGTGGCGGATTCCTCTGTGTTCCATCACATCTGGGAAATACTTGCATCGCCAGACCCCGTAGCACGGGGTTCGGCATGCTGGCTCTTGGGACTGCTGACACAGTATGAGTTTGCTATACCATCCATCTTGGAGGCAAGAGGCTGTGAGCGACTTGTGGCTCTCCTGCAGTGAGTTTTGCTGTGGCATCCATTTTTTTGTTGCAAATTTTTCATTTTTGTAAATCAGGGACCAAGATAATCGAACAGATTTGGTGTCCACGCATACAGTAGCTCAGATTGCTCATTGGTTGGTGGGTGTGCAGGCCATGGTCAATGCCAAGGTGTGGGACCCCAGCAAAGCCACCCATGAAGTTGACGTATCACATTCAGGTATTGGACTTCATCAGAAAGAATCAAGGCAGTCCACTTTCGACAACAAAATTGGAGATATACTCATCGTATTTTCTGTATGTGTGCACTCAAGTCCATTGCTGAGCTCAATGTGACTATAATGCTGCAGATGGAATTATGTCTCATGGGCAACGAAGGCTGCTATTCTGGAAGAGTTGGCCAACAGAATTGATGTATCCGAGGGTGAAGCACGAGTGGTTGTGGATTCCTCTGTGTTCCATCACATCTGGGAAATACTTGCATTGCCGGACCCCGTAGCATGGGGTTCGGCATACTGGCTCTTGGGACTGCTGACACAGTATGAGTTCGCTATACCATCCATCTTGGAGGCAAGAGGCTGTGGGCGGCTTGTGGCTCTCCTGCAGTGAGTTTTGCTGTGGTATCCATTTTTTTGTTGCAAATTTTCATTTTTGTAAATCAGGGACCAAGATGATCGAGCAGATTTATCGGCCATGCATGAAGCAGCTCAGTTTGTGCGTTGGTCTGTGGGCATGCAGGCCATGGTCAATGCCACGTATCACCGCCAGGCATTGAAATTCATCAAACAGAACAAAGACAGCCGACTTTCGACAGCAACATTGGAGATG
Organism: Mycena leptocephala; assembly: GCA_029378395.1. Taxonomy (NCBI): domain Eukaryota; kingdom Fungi; phylum Basidiomycota; class Agaricomycetes; order Agaricales; family Mycenaceae; genus Mycena; species Mycena leptocephala. The sequence goes on from JARJLF010000343.1 coordinate 51,545, forward strand.
TACTCATCATATTTTCTGTACGTGTTCACTCAAGTCAAAGGCTGAGCTCATTACCAATGAGACCATAATGCTGTAGCTGGGAATATGTCTCTTGGGCGACAAAGGCTGCTATTCTACAGGAGTTGGCCAACAGAATTGATGTATCCGAGGGTGAAGCACGAGTGGTTGTGGATTCACCTGTTTTCCATCATATCTGGGAAATACTTGCATCATCAGACCCCGTAGAACAGGGTTCGGCATGCTGGCTCTTGGGACTGCTGACACAGTATGAGTTTGCTATACCATCTATCTTGGAGGCAAGAGGCTGTGAGCGGCTTGTGGCTCTCCTGCAGTGAGTTTGCTGTGGCATCTATTTTTTTGTTGCAAATTTTCATTTTTGTAAATCAGGGACCAAGATAATCCAACAGATTTGGTGGCCACACACACAGCAGCTCAGATTGCTCATTGGTTGGTGGGTGTGCAGGCCATGGTCAATGCCAAGGTGTGGGACCCCAGCAAAGCCACCTATGAAGTTGACATATCACATTCAGGTATTGGACTTCATCAGAAAGAATCAAAGCAGCCCACTTTCGACAACAGAATTAGAGATGTACTCATCGTATTTTCTGTATGTGTGCACTCAAGTCCATTGCTGAGCTCAATGTGACTATAATGCTGCAGATGGAATTATGTCTCATGGGCAACGAAGGCTGCTATTCTGGAAGAGTTGGCCAACAGAATTGATGTATCCGAGGGTGAAGCACGAGTGGTTGTGGATTCCTCTGTGTTCCATCACATCTGGGAAATGCTTGTATCGCCGGACCCCATGGCACAGGGTTCTGCATGCTGGCTCTTGGGACTGTTGATGCAGTATGAGTTCACTATACCATCCATCTCGGAGACAAGAGGCTGTGAGCGACTTGTGGATCTCCTGCTGTGAGTTTTGCTGTGGTATCCATTTTTTGTCGCAAATTTTCATTCATGTAAATCAGCAACCAAGATAATCGACTGGTTTTCAAGTTGTCAGCCATGCACACAGCAGCTCAGTTTGTGCGTTGGTCAGTGGGTACACAGGGTATAGTCAATGCCAAGGTGCGGGACCCCAGCAGAGCCACTGATGAAGTTGATGTATCACTGCCAGGCATTGGACTTAATCAGAAAGAACAAAGGCAGCCAACTTTCAACAGCAACATTGGAACTGTACTCATCATATTTCTGTATGTGTTCACTAAAGTCACTGGCTGAGCTCATTGCCAATGAGACTATAATGCTGTAGATGGGATTATGTCTCGTGGACGACAAAGGCTGCTATTCTGGAGGAGTTGGCCAACAGAATTTATGTATCCGAGGATGAAGCACGAGTGATAGTGGATTCACCTATTTTCCATCAGATCGGGGAAATGCTTGCATTGCCAGACCCCGTAGCACAGGGTTTGGCATGCTGGCTCTTGGGACTACTGGCATGCTATGAGTTTGCCATACCATCCATCTTGGAGACAAGAGGCTATGAGCAACTTATGGCTTTTCTGCAGTGAGTTTGGCTGTGGTATCTATTTTTTGTTGCAAATTTTCATCCATTGTAAATCAGTGACCAAGATAATCGAGCAGTTTTGTTGGCCACACACACAACGGCTCAGTTTGCATGTTGGTCGGTGGGTGTGCAGGACATGGTTCATGCCAAGGTGTGGGACCCCAGCAAAGCCACTGATGAAGTTGACACATCGCCTCCAGGCATTGGACTTCATCAGAATGAATCAAGGCAGCCAGCTTTCGACAGCAACATTGAAGATATTCTCATCATATTTTCTGTATGTATTCACTCTCATGTCCATTGCTGCGTTCGATGTGACTATAGTGCTGTAGATGGGAATATGTCTGGTGGGCGACAAAGGCTGCTATTCTGGAGGAGTTGGCCAACAGAGTTTTTGAATCTGAAGATGAAGCACAAGTGATAGTGGATTCACCTATTTTCCATCAGATCGGGGAAATACTTGCATTGCCAGACCCCGTAGCACGGGGTTTGGTGTGCTGGCTCTTGGGACTACTGGCATGTTATAAGTTTGCCATACCATCTATCTTGGAGACAAGAGGCTGTGAGCAACTTATGGCTTTTCTGCAGTGAGTTTGGCTGTGGTATCTATTTTTCTGTTGCAAATTTTCATTTATTGTAAATCAGCGACCAAGATAAGCGAGCAGTTTTGTCGGCCACACACACAGCAGCCCAGATTGCACATTGGTCAGCAGGAGCGCAGGCCATGGTCAATGCCACATATCACCGTCAGGCATTAGGATTCACTGTCAGAAAGAACAAAGGCAGCCAACTTTCGACAGCAACATTGGAAACATATTTTCTGTATGTGTCCACTAAAGTCAATGGCTGAGCTTGTTGACAATGAGACTATAATGCTGTAGATTGGATTATGTCTCGGGGGCGATGAAAGCTGCTATTCTGGAGGAGTTGGCCAACAGAATTTTTGAATCTGAAGATGAAGCACAAGTGGTGGTAGATTCACCTGTTTTCCATCACATCTGGGAAATACTTGCATCACCAGATCCTGCAGCACGGCGTTCAGCATGCTGGCTCTTAGGACTACTGGCATGCTATGAGTTTGCCATACCATGCATCTTGGAGACAAGAGGCTGTGAGCAACTTATGGCTTTTCTGCAGTGAGTTTGGCTGTGGTATCTATTTTTTTGTTGCAAATTTTCATCTATTGTAAATCAGTGCCCAAGATAATCGAGCGGTTTTGTCGGCCACGCACACAGCAGCTCAGATTGCGCGTTGGTCAGCGGGAGCGCAGGCCATGGTCAACGCCACATATCATCGTCAGGCATTAGCATTCATCAGGAAGAACAAAGGCAGCCGGCTTTCAACAGCAACATTGGAAATGTACTCATCGTATTTTCTGTACGTGTTCACTAAAGTCAATGGCTGGGCTTGTTGCCGATGAGACTATAATACTTTAGATGGGATTATGTCTCATGGGCGACGAAGGCTACTATTCTGGAGGAGCTGGCCAACAGAATTTATGTATCCGAGGGCGACGCAAGAGTGGTGATGGATTCATCTGTTTTCCGTTACATTGGGGCAATGCTTGGGTCACCAGACCCTGTAGCACAGGGTTCATCGTGCAGGCTCTTGGGAAGACTGAGCAGGTACGAGTTCTCCATACCACCCATATTGGAGATGGGAAGCTGCGAGCGACTTGTGGCTCTCCTGGAGTGAGTTTGATACACATATCTTTTTCTTTTGACACAACACAGATTTTTATTGAATTTAAATCAGCGACAAAGAGGATAGTGTCGTCTTCTGGGCCATGGACACGTTAGCCACGATTGCCCATTGGTTGGTTGGAGCACAGGCCATGGTAGAAGCAAAGGTGCAGGACCACATTATGAAATTACTCAAAACACAGAGCTTGAGGGTTGTGGATGGGAGCTGCATGCTCCTCAAAAGGCTCCTTGGCCACGACCCCACTGCACCCGCCATTTTGGAGTTGAATCTCTCGAAGCAGCTCATGCTCCTCTCGCGGTGAGTCATTGGATCATATCCTGCAGGAAACCAGACCTTTGAAACCCCGCATTCCAGGGGGACCATCCCTGGGAGGCAATCCTTGCACTCCGCGCAATTAGTGAATGGCCCGAAGGTGTCGCAGCACTTGCAGACACAGAAGTATTTGAGGAGCTTCAGCAAGTACTAGCAGCCCTGAAAAAGTACAGCGGTTTGGGCCCATTATTTGAAATGGACCGATTATTATTTGAAATGCACATAATCCTAGCCAATGTTGCTTGGTACGAGGCGGGAAAGACAGATTCTGTACACGAATGAATTGATTTTCGGGAGGGATAATATATGTAATACAAATCTGTTGCGGTCATTGGAATTGGGTTGGGACGAATGTCAGTCTGCATCGTCGGAGGACGGGGCCATTCGGCCAGCTGGGTGAACAAGAGCTGGTCGTTATACTTGGCAGTTTTCGGAGGCGGTGCAAAAAGAGCCCGAAAATGTCCTCGTAAGAGAGGGGGGCGATGGGCGGGCACTGAAAGATATGTGAGATGTGAGAATGCCGTCTTGAATATTAAGAGCAGAGTAGGTGTTTTTTAGATTTGTTACATCAGGGAACGTAGCTCAGGATTCAGAAGAACCGGATTTTCGACGGTGGTGTGAGGATGCTGGTGCCGTTGACCACTGCATTTAAATCAAAGGTGCTGTCCCCAAAGTTCGGAGCAACACGCAAAAGCATGATTCGATAATTTTGGGGAGGCTGAAGAAGGTGATATTTATTCTTTACATATTAGATTCGCGCTCCGGATAGACTGCTGATTGTTCGTCTTTCAAGGCAAAGGAAGGGCCTGGACATCGAATTAGAGTCTTTGTCTATTTCGAGGCGTTGAGCTGCTTCGTGTATTGTTCGATCCATTTCGGGTATTAGTTCCGCGTTCGTTGAAGTCAGAAAAGTATGATTCCGCATTCGTTGAAGTCAACTTGCTCGTAACTGGATACCCGGAACTCGAGACGAACGACAGCGTCGGGGCGGATAATATTGGTCCACTGCGCATGGCACACATTCAGAGGGAGCTCAGAGATTCCGGAAAGTGCGAGTGTAAGTAGCACGCTCAGTCGACTTGATGCGATTCCAAGGCAGGGGTTTTTGGGCGCGGCTGCTGCCATTCAGTTGGGCCACTCCAGGGACTCGACTTGTAGTGATGGTCTGGCTTTGGTTTAGCCTGAAATCTATGTCTTCTGGCCAGTGTTAGAATTTAGCTTTGGCCTGATGAAATCTCAGGCCGGGCCAAAAGTTAAAGCCAACTTAGCCATCGGAAACTCCAGAACATCCCCAAGGATATCAGGTTCCGGATGTTGCAAAAATAGAAAGAGGAAGAAAACTGAGGAGGGAGATGAAACAAATTGGATGAAATCTCAGAATACCCCTGTACTTGGTCCTCACATAGTATATGGGTCCAGGAGACTAAACCTCGAAGGATTAGGGCCAGGGCTGAGCTGAACGTCGGTATTGAGGGGAGAACAATCTCGGATCATCGGGCCGTTGTACACTGCCACCGCATTATTTATTATCGGCCAGCTAAGTTAGTGTTGCCGTCGAGTTGGCTGGAATCGACTCACATACGAGTGACCGTGGTGCAAACTGACTGTCAGTGCGAATTGAATCCCACGACTCCAAAAAAATCCCGACTCAATAGAAATAAAAAAACGGTTTACCGACGGATCAGCTGGGTCCACATAACCGTTATGTGCACAGCCACTGGCGTCACCACAACTGGCGGCCATTATTCTGCACCTGAAAGGTTGAATTAGGCATCCAAAATATTTACAGAGACACAAAACACATACTCAAATCCAATTCCAAAAGAAAATTTTGAAATTTTAAGTGCATGGGCTATAGGATCCATCGAAGTCGTTCCCTGCCAAAAAGCCGTTAAGTGTGACGTGACAGTAACATCACACTTAACAAGCTCTTCCGCTCCTTTGACCTCTACTGAGTGCATCTTTGCCTTGGGCATTGTAGGACACTGCGGGTATATACTACCATCTAAAACAATACCCAAAACACGGAAACTTGCACTTGATACGCGTCGCATGTCATTCTCCTGGCTCCACAAATTCTCTAGGCTCTGGCGGCTTCTCTTGCCTTGTTGGGCTTCATGCACATTTCATTTCCCCAGTTATCTGGAATGCAGACATGAATTGGCATCAAAAATGGAATTCTACCGCGAACAAACCGTGAGCAACGGGTCAATTTTGGGCCGGAAAAGGCATGCAATTTATGGCTCTTCTTTTTATCTTTCATATTAGTGTTGCCCTCTGGCCAGGAAGCTTGCAAACAGCTTGGGTACCAACCTCAGGCTTGCCATTCCCACTCAGGATACAGCTACGGATGCTTGTGGGCATCAACGCCAACAAGCAATTCAATATCTGTTTTCCGTCTGTCACATAAAGTCCTGCGGGGTCTGCAGGAAATTCAATGGCGCACTCTCCGTACCTTTTGTACCCGCGACCATCCTTGTTATTACAGAATCAAGACCATTGTCACAAGGTGTCTCCCAGTCCTTGCTTGGTCTCATACTTTATTTATCCTGGTATCGTTGTGTATAATTCTTCAATCAATTTATCCATACTGTTCTTATGTACAGTAGAACTGCTCATATGGAATACCATCGGGACAGGGCCCGAGGCTATTCCATATGACGGTTATTCCACAGCAGATAAAATCAATAAAGAAATGAGTTTGTTTTGAAACCTCTAGTACCACCGTCTAGTTGAAGAACAATGAGGATTTTGTTTAAATTACCATGTTCTCAACTTCCTGCACCCTGTCAGCACAGAATTCATGCACATGCATCCCTTTGGTGGTTTTAATGGGCATCATGATGAGAAAAGATGGATACAATGGGACTATATAATGGCTGAAACAGCAATTTCACCATGCAAGAGATTCCCCAAAACAGCAAGTTTGGCTCAAAATTACGATTTTGGCCACCCGCACAATGGAATATCAGCCTAAACCAAGGCTCCAGGGCTATTCCGTATTCCAGATGACGGTGGGTGGAATATTCCCCTATCCGAACATGGGATATGCTTAAAAGTGATTCCATATGACGGTTATTCCATATGATATTATTCCACATGAGCAATCCAACTGTAGTGAAAAACCTTTACATTGCACCCCTTATTTTATTTTATATCCGGCAGAAATGAACAACTTCACAAGTACAAGGAAGTTACAAACTGAGAAAACTTGTGGTTTCTAAACTCCGAAGTGCTGACGTCGTTCTCCTCGAAGTTCAATGAAATTCCTGCATCCCTTCCTTTTCCGCATTCTTTTTGGCCATTTTCCCCTTTTGGCGACCCAGTACAATGATCGGAAAACCAAAAAAACCGAGCCTCCATTGACAGTCAGAAATCTAATTTGAGTCTATTTGACCTATATTCAATTTATGCAAGTAAAATTTGTGTAGTCCCGTTCTTTCTCTCAAACGAGCGAACCCGGCATGAATTTCGTGAAAATTCGACCTGAGTTTGGGCCGACCCAATTTGGCGAACATTCCCACACTCCGGGATTATCCGGCGATGGCACTTTAGCAGGAGGCAGCAAACTCGATTTAAACTCGAACTTGCTTGACAAACTCGAGTCAGACCCAACTATACAACTTAGTAGTCTTGTTACGATTGTTACGATTGTGAACCACGCCTATGTGACATACATCACTGAGGTACGACTAAAGCCGACCACGGCGGGCCTTATGTAGAGAGATCTCTAATAGCCAAGAAGAACGAACATCGATACGTCAACTCTGCGCGGCCGCATACACAGTACCACGTGACCATCTGACATAATCATCCACCAAAAAAATCCGCTGGTGTCGACGAAGGGACGCAGGGAGGCATCGCGAGCTTCAATGAACCGTGAAGCCAGGTCGAGGAGGAGGAAATAAGGACGGGAGCATTATGCAGAAGGACACCGGCGCTGAGACTACGGCACAGGCTGGATGCGCGCTCGACGTCGTGGATGACGGACGCGAGGGTGGTGGGCTGCACGAAGGTGCAGGAGTGGAGTAGGTGGAGGATGCGCGTGTGCAGCGCAATGAGATGGTTTTGCGCATGGTCGAATCGTCTCGTGAGCGTGCGATGCCGATCTGCTGCTTTCCTGCCAAGGCGGTAACGGGCGCAGGCGGCGTGCGAGGTGACTGGAGGCTGCCGCGAGCGGATGGCGAGGAATTTAACGGCGCGGGGATTCCAGCGCGGGATTGGAGGTGCATCTACTCGTCGTTGGCGAGGACGAAAGGGGGAGATGCGCGGTGAGGGTGGAACGGAGTCAATTTTCATGGTGGCGGACCGAAACCTCGTCCAGAGCTATGGACGGTCCTGGGCTGCTGAACTGATGGTGGCGATCGAGGGCCCGATGCTCGACGCGGCCGGAACGAGCACAACGCACCGGGGGTGGTGGTGGTTGTGGTTGTTGTTGTTGTTGTTGTTGTTGTTACCGCAGGGGTCCGCTCAGGTCAGGATCTTATTACATAATCGTCGGAGTTTGAAATCTTGCTCTAAATAAACTTTGTCAAAAACGCGTTATTTCACGCAGTTAAAGCTCAGTTGAGCAGCTACATGTGTGCCTTGAAGTTCTGTGTCCTCAAAATTTTAAATATCAAAACGGAATCCTCATATTAACGGTGTGCGACTTTTGATCTGATTGGTCAGCAATCAGAAAGAAAAATCGTTGACGGCCACATATGAGCACTTAAAAATTCAGGAAGTGCTGCAAACCTGATGGCAACTATAGGCAACCAGTCCTATGTAATTCGTGTATGAATAAATCAGCTCCCAGTCTCACCGATCATTTTTTTAATGGTTTGTGATTATGTAATAAGATTCTGACCTGATCGGAACACCGCGGTAAGTTAGTAACAGACTTCAACACGCCGAGGTTGCCTTGTGTTGTAGCGAGAGACTAACGACTTAGCTGGTTTGACAATAAATAATGCGGTGGCAGTGTACGCGGCCGATGATCCGAGATTGTTCCTCCCTCAATACCGACTTCAGCTCAGCTCTGGCTCTAATCCGACTCCGGGGATTAGTCTCCTGGACCCATATACTATGTGGGGACCAAGTACAGGAGATTTCATCCAATTTGTTTCCTCTCCCTCCCCAGTTTTTTTCCTCTTTCTATTTTTGCAACATCCGGAACTTGATACAAGGACCCCAAGTAGTCACTCGAGTCTTCTCTGGTACGCTTCCATTCCATCTTGTCAGCGGTTACTGATCTTGTTTCGGCTGGAAAGGAAAATTTCGAGGCCAGAGTCCGAGTCCAGATTCCGAGTCGGCGACCAGAAAGAAGCAAGATTCTGCCAAGAACGAACTTGAAGCCTCAAGTGAAGCCTAGAAGTTAGTCACGGAAGCCGCAGCACAACACCGCCAAAGTCCTAAATTAGTAATCCTCTATTTTCTCTCTCGACCATTTTGCGTGTCTCGGCTCCCCGCGCTCGGCCCCCATCCACCCTAATTATTTTCTTCTGCCACCTCGAGGATGTCGCGCTCGTCGAGAATCAAGGTTCTCCTCGCCATCGACGTCGTTTTCTTCTTCGTCGAGATTATTTCTGGTGCCACCAATTCTCCCTCAAGTCTGTGCATTTAATTTATCTCTATGCGTGTCACAGGCTACGCAGTCGGTTCGCTCGCCCTCGTCGCAGACAGCTTCCACATGCTCAAGTACGCTCTATACACCCGGTAATACCCCGGCGTCAATTTTGACTTTACTTTGCTTTTAGTGATGTGATGAGCTTAAAAGTTAATCGTCGCACTCTACGCCATCAAGCTCACCTCCCAAAGTGCGACCGACTCGCGCTACTCCTATGGCTGGCACCGCGCAGAGATCCTCGCCGCCCTCGTCAACGGTGTCTTTCTCCTCGGTCTGTCCATTATCAATTATATCTATCTATTTTAGACTGATTTAATTCCCTCCTCGCAGCGCTGTGTTTCTCCATCTCACTCGAGGCGCTGGAGCGGTTCATCAACACGCCGGAGATCAGCAACCCGAAGCTGGTGATTATCGTCGGCTGCTTTGGCCTCGCGTCAAACCTTGTCGGACTGTTTTTGTTCCATGGTGCGTACGAGGCCCTTCCTGTTCTATCCGTGGCCTTTCCAGGTGGCCCAAAGGCTCTATGCTATGCGCTTGCATCCCGACCTTGGCTCGATTGGAGCTCCCATTCGATGACGCCTTTTTCACATACTAATTGCTCCTCACAGAACACACCCACTCCCACGGGCACTCACACTCCCATGGGCACTCGCACTCTCACGAACCCGTCAAGCCCGTCAAGCCCGCCTCCTCTGCACCTCCCAAGCTTGTGGGCTCCGCAGTAAACTCGGAGGCGTCCGATAGCGAGGAGAGCGAGGAGAACTACCCCGCGGTTGGGGCGGGGCACCCAGTGATGACGAGGGCGTCGATTGTTCGAGGTACGTTTCCTTCCTTTATAATTCAGTCGAATTTGGGTGCTGATGAGTGCGATAATATAGTCGCACACGACATGGCCCGCCAGCGCTCGCACTCGCACGACGACCACGACGAGCACGATGATCGCTCCCACTCACACGGCAATGGCCAAGCAAGCGAGGCGACGCCCCTCCTCGCCGACGCCCATGCGCACTCATCCTCCTCCTCTGCACCCCATTCCCATTCTCATGACCACTCCAACGCGAATGGACACCCCCACTCGCACTCCCCCTCACCCGCCTCCGAGGCGAATGGACACTCGCACGGGCACGGACATTCAGCAGCCGGCTCGATGAACATGCGCGCGCTCGTGCTGCACGTCCTCGGTGACGCGCTGGGGAACGTGGGCGTCATCGCCACGGGGCTCATCATCATGCTCGCGCCCGCGTCGTGGAACGGGCGCAAGGTGTACTTCGACCCGGCGATCAGTCTGGTTATTGCGTGTATTATTTTGGGGAGCGCGGTGCCGCTTGGTGCGTCCTTTCTTCCACTACTTCCTTCCTTTCCCCCTTCCCTCTCGATGTGCCGCGATCCTGCGCCTCCGTCTTTCCCTCTTCTGTCCTTTGATTGTGAACCGTACTACACACACGCTGACTTACGCATCGAACAGTCCGCTCTGCGTCCTTCATCCTCGTGCAAGGCGTCCCCGCGACGATCTTGATTGAGCAGGTGCGCGCGGCGATTCTGGTGGTGGAGGGTGTCTTGGGGCTGCATGAGCTGCATATTTGGCAGGTGCGTCGCCTTGAGCTGCGTTGAGAGGTTGTGCGGGGGCTAATCGTTTTCTTGCTTTCCCTCTCCTTATCCCTTTATCGATGCACCTCACATCGACTTCCTCCGCCCAACCCGCCCTTGCCCTGACCCTCGACCTCGACTTGACGACGCGCCATGGTCGGCGACGCCCCCACAGCTCTCCGAGTCCAAGAACATCGCGTCCGTGCACATCCTCGCCGCGCGCGAGCGCGACTTTATGCCGATCGCGGCGGAGATACGCAAGGCGCTGCACGACCAGGGGATCCACTCGTGCACGATCCAGCCGGAGTATTACGGTGCGCGGGTCGCAATGGAGGTCCGTGTGTTTCTCCCATCTCCTCCGTGTCTCTCCGCTATACTACACAGAGACTGATTGATTTTGTTGTTGCGTCAACGCGAACAGGTTAACACCGCGAACGCAGACACGGCGTGCCTCGTGCTCTGCCCGCCGGAGGAGTGTAACCCCCGGGATAACGCCTGTTGTCGTGCGTCTCTTTTGCTTTTCCGCTTGCTCCTCATATGTACCCTACTGATGTTGCTTGTAGCGCCGCCGCCTGTGGACGTCTAGTCTTCTACCTCCTTGGTTAGCGCAAAGCTGCACCATTGACTTTGTAGGTGTGTTGTGTCCTCGAAATGTCCTTCAGGTTAACACGGACGCACATCTCCTTCGTCACGTCTCTCCAAAGCCATAACTTCCCGATGACGCGAGTTCAGGACCCAGCATGTGCCGCATTGCGAGTGAATCCTTACGCTGGTGTTTGGTTAATTTTCTTCGCAGTGAATTCATTTCTTTGTCGACTTCGATTTCTTCCGTTGACTTCTCCCAATTTCAGATCCCGTCTCCGTGTTTTGGCGCCGCAGTGAGTTGTTGTGTTGGAGTCATATACCCGCCGCTTACAAGTTCGTGGGTGGCCACCAATGGCTTTTGTTGGTCGTCAACAGCCAATGATTGATATCGGAGGCTGCGGCCGGATAAGATAAGACACAGATGATCGGGGATCATCATTGCCTGATTTGGGCTTGCACCGAGCACCATTGACCCCTATTGGTGTCGATTGGTCTCTACTGGCGGCCAATGGTTTCTACTGGCTTTTTCAAATAATTATTGACTCTTGTTTTCTCGTGGAATGGCGTGATTTTTCTTGTTACCGTTGGTTACCCATCCACCACTGCACTCCCGCAACTACGATTCAAGTCCCATGTCGGAAATACCGAAGGCCCCTGTCCCTGAGGGACCAGCTCTTAAAGGCCCCATTCTCAAGAGCAGAAAGAAGGCGGAGCTCCAGAATATTGCTGATGCGCTGGGTTTAGACTCCAGCGGCAAAAACGAGTCACTGGCCACCCGCATCCACGCCGCTTTGGATGCCAATAAAAAGGCTTGGGCTGAGATCCCTCGTTTCAGCGGGCTTTATATGTTCAAATCGGCCCCCAAATCTAAGAATCCGAAGACCAGTGCTGATAAGGCTGCTGAGGACGTTTCTGAGAAGGCAAAGAAGCCGAAGGCTGCAACCGGGTATATTTCCCTTCATATTCTTTGACCTCATATTTAAGTATGTTTCAGTGTCGAGCTCAAGATGAAAGAACTCAAGGTCACCACGGACCCCCACCGGGTTTTAAACGACTCGGGCTTCACAGTGGACTCCATCAACCTGAGGTGGATGGGGCAGCAAGGCTGAGTGGTTTGTACCTTTAAATTACTGCTATTTTAAATCAACTAATTACATGAAGGCGAAGATACTTCACCGCTGACTAGCGATGTTGAAGGCAACCCTCATGGGGACGGCATTGTCCTCTCTGACGACGAGAAATCTGAGCCCGAGGATGATAAGAAGGCCAGAGGTTCGGGAAACCAAGGCGTTAACACTGAAGAGCATGAAACCAAGGCAGGTAAGTGGTCCCTGCGCGCCCCTATACCGCTTGATAAACCCACTGATTATTTGTAGTCATTGTTAATGTACGCCCCGTGGGCGAGCCCGCACAGGAGGTTACCATTCCTGCTGTGGATATCCTCGTGTCCAAGTCATCGGATGGCACTATTACTCGCCAAGCTCGTCTCTCGCGGCTTCTCCCAGCTCTTATTGAACACCATTCTCCTATCAAAGGTACTCTATCTTATCGCGTACTTCCATTTCATTGACTGAAGCATGTTTTAGTCAAAGGCGGGCGCTTTATGCGCTCTGGCCTCAGAGACAGTGAAAACATGATGAATGTTGGCACAGTGGAACAGCATATGAGCGGATTGCCGATCAAAGCTCTTCAGTATATGCCTGTCGATTTATTGGATGTACAGCCGACAAACAAAGGCTTTTATACAGCAGATATTATTCTTTACGATGCAGTGAGTTACATCCACCCCCGAGGCTGAAAATCACTCATAAATGACGGGCAACTCCCAGCCTGCGACCTCCCAGACAGCTGGTCCTGTTCAGCCCGTTCAGCCGGCTGCACAATCCCAGGAAACGGGTCCCTCTCCGCAGGGTGTGATCCAGGAAGCGGGCCCAACCAGCCTTACAGGCTCAGGCTCCGATAAGCCGCTCCAGATCGCAAATCAACGGGCGAAAACGAGAAAAGCCCAGCATTCGGAGTTCATGCTAGGATTGCACGAGTTTTTGCTTCAAACGGCTGGCGTAGATCTTGACTTGTATCCATCGGGACCTGTGAACGACATGCAAGAAGCCTTGCTCCAGTATACCAAGTACAACGAGGTTCTGGAAGTTTTCAAGCCGTGGTTGAAGAAGAAAAAAGGTTACTTGGTGCCGTACAGTGAGATTCCACAATAAATTGCCTGTATCATATTAAGAGCCGTTTTAGGATCCACGCAATACCCCGGACAGGATTTCAACAAGGCAGACATCAACGATGCCTTGGATATCGCCGATTCGACCATTAACAACATTTCCGGTTACTTTAAACTCGTCCGCCATACACCCGACGCCCTCGGGTGTTCAAGAGCAATGGAAAAGACCACGGGGACAAGTACAACGACATGGCACCGGTGGAGTGGAAGAGGATTATGCAGAGGGGTGCGAAGGCTGCGCTGAAGCGTGAGAGGGAGGAGATGAGTGACAGCAGCGAGGAATCCGATCGGCCCCGTCCAAAGAAGAGCAAAAGCGCGAAGGGCAAGGGCAAGAAGAGGGCGACCTCTGATTCGTTAGACGATTAAACACTCTCCTCCATAGACTTAACTCTAGCCTACCCGAGTAGTTTGGTTTTGCTGTGCAGATTCAACTCTGCCGAATTATAAAAACCCGTGTGCCGCTCTGTAGCAATTGTGTTTCGGGGACCGAAGCCTTGGATAACTTACACTGTTTGATCACAGTGCGAAAACGTCGAGGAGGAGCTTCGAGCGGCGGATTTAGTGCTCTTGCTGCATCGAACAAGACAAAATCGAAAGATGTCCAAAAAGGAAATTTGTCGTTCTACCGCCACCAGCGCCCACAAACTCTTGGCTTCATCTTGGCTTCATCGTCCAATCCACTTAGCATACAAATCTTTGGCCCAACATCCGACAGAACTTGTTATTATTTCAATAACGGCTAATAGACAGCCTTGAGCCTGTACATTCTGGTGTCCCGATGAACACTGGCAGGCCAATTTCCATCGTGTTCCTATCTCATGCCCAGCAATGAAATTTATGTACTCAGCAATTAAATCTATGAAAAATTGTCTCCATCATCGCCGGCCCTCAGTGCAACACCGTACAATTTCCGGACGACAATGGTGCACCAATCTTTTGAGCCAAAGCTTTTTATATAAAAATTCCGTCTTGGATCTGGCTGCATAGAAGAACTGCAATAATCAATGGGAATATGTCTACAAATTTTCAGAACCTCAGAGCAAGTGGGTGACTGTATCGCTGTCAGCTCTAAAAGTGGCTGTGTGATCTCAAAGTTGACCCCAAAACCTCCTATACCAGCACATATATGGCACGCTCTGCTTAGCTCAAATTTATATAAACCCTTTTATGTTCCTGTATGCCCTCATTTTTTTCCAAGGGTGGTTGACCTTTACAAAGGAGGCCTAATAACCCAACAATATGGCGAGCATCAAAACATCGAATCGTGATTTGTGATTCATGATCTCCGTCACAACACTTTCCTTTCTGAACTATCATGCCCGCCTCTGTGAAGGACCTCATCCTCATCCTTCAGTTGTTTTTTCCCCAGGACCTTGCTCTTCAGCAGGGGCTCTATGTTTTTGCTGTTATCATTTCACTGTACCCGATCCTCCGCCTTCATTCCAATCAACGCCGCGAGCCGAGACAGCCTGCACGCACTGGTTGGTTCAAGAGCATTTCAACGCTCCTAAACAAGGCCTTTTCGGATGAATTAAATAATGTGGCGGCCTGGCCAAGTGACCTCGGAGAGGGTAGGGCGGAGGAGTTTACAGAGTACATCTGCCAAGACCTTGACAGACTGTACACTCTGCTCGGATTACCCGAAGGAGCCACTTCCCACTCAGCCTTCGACTTTCGCCGCGCAAAGCCAATTCTCACTACCTCTAGGCTAAATTGTATCTTCTGCGCTCCGGGAGACTCCGCTCTTGTGCCGACTTTGCGAAGAAGAAGATCGGATAAAATTCAGAAAGTTTGGCTTTTAGATGCCTCCTTTCACTGGGTTGAAGCTAGCCTTTTGGTAGCACATTGTGCGCGGTGCTCGGCGGATTATTATCCTGACAGAATCACATTTACATCGCCACCGGGAACACGATCTCGCCAGGAACGCCTGGAATACGATGCCGATTTTTTGCGTGTATCAAAACACGGAATCTGGGTCAACAGAAAGATTGCATTTGCGCAGGAAAATGCCTTGCAGAGATTTCATTCAGGCTGGTCAAATTTCGCAGACTGGGTCAATGATTATACCGGGGATCCGAAGCGAAAGATGACATATCGACAATCTCAGAGGCTTTTCCTCGAGCACTTTTCACGGAGATTGCTCCTGGCCCACAATAAATCGGCCACATTTTGCTGTGATGCTCATCCCAGCGCACGAATGCTTGCCGAAGAAGTGCGCAGGATTATTGGGATTAATGGTGGTGTCCTGCCAACGTCGATGTCTCACGGGTGCACAGAGTGCACGCATGTGAAGCGCTATCGTTCTGATTTGATTCGAGAAGGTGCTGTACTGGGCGGTAATACAGAGGTGGCAAATACGACGGAACCAGAAGTGGCTGGGGATCCGGTAGGTTGCATTTTTTTTTCTCATTCGTTATTATACTTATTAGTGGAGAGCAGGTGAATGAAGTTGCGCACCCTCTTCCCCCAAATCTTCCGGAGTCTCTGCCGCAATTGGACGAACCGCCGGCTGGCTCTCCCCGGGGACACATTCGCCTCGCCGTCATGGATGGCAAAAGCATTAAGCACAAGGTGGGTCTAAAATGACTTGAAGCATGCGGAGTGACGGACTGCGAGTCTTTTAGAAATGTGCACTGGATGAATGCAAGGACGCACTTCACAATTATAAGAATGGACGATTTTGCGAAACCCATCTAGATCTTCGTAACAAGTGCGGAATTATTCCGTGCGGCCTTCCAGTTCGATACCCTGGAGCTCTTACATGCAACACACAGTCCCATGTCGACTGGCATAAACAGTATGAGAATCGATTCTCGCGTTTATCTTTCCCCGGTGTCCAACGCGTGATCCGTCGGCAGCAGGTGGCTGCTGAAGGATCTGTGCAGGAGTCCCGTGGCCCTTCACTTCGGGTGCAGCTCCAGGCTTTGGGGGACATTTCCGGGGATCAAGTTGTTCACACGTTCAAGGCCAAGACAATTTATTGCATTCAGACAGTGCAATGGGCATGTGGAATTCCCGTCGGATGGGGCAAGTGCTATCGCTCAGAGAGTGCACCCCAAGTCCTTGGCATCCTCAACAATATATGGGAGGATTATCCAGAATCTAGACCCAGCTACATTGCGTACGACGATGCCTGTGATCTCCTACGCCACATTGTAACTCAAAACCCTACCGACCTCTGGCTTGCAACGACCAAATTCATTGTCGACGCTTGGCACTACATCGGACACCGTGCGACAGATATACTGTGTCGCACCAGGTGTAATCCTGCGCCGATGCGATGGATGGTTCTCAGCCTGACTTAGTACTCACCGAGGTGGACGAAAATGGCGATGCACATCAAACACGCGCATTCAATACAGAAACAGCCCGAACAATTGAATTCCTGGTTGAATGGTTTTGAATCTCAGCTTCGACAAATGTCGGATGTAAACTTTGATTTTTTTATGCATGTGTTGATGCTGATTTATGCTGAAACTGTGGAAAAACGGATAGCTTCCAAAGGAATGGGGCTGTCAGAGGAGTTTTGGAAGAGGGTGGACGGGGTGGATATCGAAGCTTGAGTAGATCATGCATGTCGTAGTTGGCATTGGCTTACTTCCAATCGCAAAATACTTGTTATCCGATTTGACCTAATATTTCCATCAGGAACCATCGGGTCCCAATCGTTCCCAATGGTTTCGATAGTTCTGAATGGCCGAAGAACAGGATGCGAGCCCACGAAGACCAATGGTCTTCAATAAAGGCCGGTAAATGCCAATAGGAATGAATAGATCTCGGAGCCACACTACGCAACAAGAGCTGGAAGGAACCAGGAGCACCAAGAAAAACCAATGGTGTTCAATGGCTCTGAATGGCCGAAGAACAGGGTGCGAGCCCGTGAGGACCAATGTTTGTCAATAAAGAGCGGTAAAAACCAATAGAAATGAATAGATATCAGAAGCACACTACGGAACAAGTGCCGGAAAGAACCAGGAGTACCAAGCAAAACCAATGGCGGTCGATAAAAGTCAACGGTTCTCACAGGCCACAACAGAGGAATCAACCGGTGAAAACCAGTGATGCTCAAGTAGAGCTATGAGAAACCGGTAAGACCAATGGTTATTACGGGCGAGATCAAAGGGCAGTCGCCAATGAGAACCACCGATTGCTATTGGTTCTCGGGGGAATTGTATTAATATTTAATACATTACGAAGACAAGGGAGAAAACAACGAGAGACCAATGGATTTCGTTGGTCTTCAGACAGTTTAATGTGCAATGGAATTCATTGGTATGCAAGGAGGTTCACCGGAAATCGATGGTCAATCAGCAGTGTATTGATAGACGGAGAGAATCAAAAGGGGCCTAGGTCAGCCATTCAAAACCATTGGTATGCGGTGGCGGGTGGTGGCAGGCGGTGGTGACAGATGTAGAACAATAGCCGCTGGTACGGGCCTTCGGCCCGTACCGGCATGTGCCCTCCGCGCATATTACAGTTGTGTTGTCGCGATGGCCCTATTTATTATTTATTCTGTAGAGTCTAGGCAACCTAGGAACAATGTCAAAGCTCAAGACGACGGCCGCGCTGCATGTAGATTAGTATCATTAGTTACGGAACACTGTATTATATAGCAGTAATAAATTGGATTTCAAACTATCGACTGCTCAATCCGGCCGATTGAACGAAAGCAGGCTGAGTGTATAGTACAGTCAACCTGGGTGAGGGTAATTTCTGCCAAAGCCTGATAGTGTATTATCAATTGAGTTAAGTGGGCCGTTCACTCAGGTCGATGCAACTGGTGCAATCATGCTGATTGAATCTGCTCAATCATCGATTGTATATCCTCCCCACAGTGAGACTGGTGTAAATCAAACTCGAATACACACAAGCCTAGCCAACGTTGCTCGGTATCGTACAACGCGAAAGAGAGATTCTGTACAAGAGTGAATTGATTTTTCGGGAGAGATAATACATATAATACAAGTCCGCTGCGGCTTTACAATGATCTGAATTGCTCTGCTCCATAAGCATCCAGACTGGAAGTAAGGCCTGTGCAAGATTCCAAGAACCACCGAGTAAATTTGAACCATGTTGTTCAACTTGAACTGAACTTGCGATCCTGACTGGGTTTTTAAAAAAATATCCCATTATTATGAGGCTACAGCGCAGTCCCTCGTGCAATGGATCCAATGACTTGAGGTTATTATACCGAAAGAAAGGACACATGGGCATACAATATTTGTCGAATGCCGTTCCCACAAATATTTTTACCTCGAAACTGCATTTTCGTCATGGGGGAGAAGTTAGATTTGCATCCTGGGGCGCTGAGCTTGAGATTAAGTAGCACTCCTTGAGCTTGAACCTCACTTTTTGGAGAATCCATCGCAGTAGATTCAGCAAAGTTCACTTATGAAACGAGAATTGTGAAGTAGCGCTTTGAAACAGTAAAATTACTTGATCAGTATGACCCAACAATTCAATCGGCCCGGAAAAATTAAAAGCAACAGGTTGCGAATCAACCTCAGGCAAATATCAACCCAATACTATGCGCCGGCATAATTCAACCTGCACCCGGTGAAATTCTTATTATTTCTACACCAGGTGAATTGCATCCTAATTCACAGGGAGGATAACCAGAATTTCCATGCCAAACATTCAAATGATAGGAAGAAAATATTTACAA
This sequence comes from Mycena leptocephala, assembly GCA_029378395.1. Lineage (NCBI taxonomy): Eukaryota > Fungi > Basidiomycota > Agaricomycetes > Agaricales > Mycenaceae > Mycena > Mycena leptocephala. The sequence goes on from JARJLF010000343.1 coordinate 70,746, forward strand.
TAACTTTTCGATGTCCGGGGAGTGAGATATGCAAGACCGATGGAAAAAATATCCTTGATTGAAGGTACCTTAAGTCCTGCAAGCATCTTCATTTTTGTAGCTCCCAGACACGCAAAGGTTATTGTAAATACTTTCATCGTATTTCTGAGATGTTTTGGCGTGGTTTTCGGGCTGTGGCTAACATAGTGAAATTTATTTAGGAGGCAATGGAGGATCTCGAGATTCCATCCACATATCACATAAAATCCTAGCACTATATTCAAAAAATTCTCATCCACAGGGCGAAGGTCCCGGTGTTTTTATGCATATGTGCAGATTCTGATTCTGAGCTTAGCCCTGTACACGCGCTACCGCTATGAATAAATCAATGTCCGTCTACTCTTCTAGTCGACGACCTCAACCCGGGCGACATATCTTTTTTTTTTTTGATTGCCGAAATAGTATGTGTTTTGCTCCAGTATTGTAGTGCTTGCTCAGCTTCCGCTTCAAGTTGTATTTGCCTCGCTTGTTGGAGAATCCATGGGTTACTTACTCGTAGTATTAAACCGGAATCTCAGCAATGCAGTCCCGTGGTCGCATTCAAGTTGATGGAGAGCACGACGTTTTTTACGAGATTTCGTGGATGTTACAACATTACAAGGCTGTCGAGTCAAAGAAGTTATTCTATCGGCCCACATCCCGCGGGCGCCAGTTCAAAATTAAAATGAGCGCTCAAATGTCACAGCACAGCAACCGAAATGGCTCGAGGTCACACAGCTGAGCGCACAGCCCTCCTCCCTCTTTCACATTCCCCCCATGCCGCCCTTGACTCGACAGGACACCCACACAAGCGTATTCAGTTGGTGGTCGGACAGCAATCCGCTGCTCCGGGACGGTCCGACGATCAACATTCATGCAGTAGCAAAGCCGCTGATGAGGCGGATGTATCATCGCCAGGCATTGGAATTCATCAGAAAGAATCGGGGCAGCCCACTTTCGGCGATAAAGCTGGAGATATACTCATCGTATTTTCCGTGCGTACTCAAGCCCATTGCTGAGCTTGATGTGACCATGATGCTGTAGATGGGATTATGTCTTGTGGAAAACGAAGGCTGCTATTCTAGAGGAGTTGGCTAACAGAATTTTTGTATCTGAGGGTGAAGCGCGAATGCTGGTGGATTCACCTGTTTTCCATCACATCTGGGAAATACTTGCATCACCAGATCCCGTAGCACAGGGTTGGGCATGCTGGCTCTTGGGATTACTGGCACGGTATGAGTTTGCTATACCATCCATCTTGGAGGCAAGAGGCTGTGAGCGACTTGTGGCTCTCCTGGAGTGAGTTTGGCTGTGGTATCCATCTTTGTTGCAAATTTTCATTTTTGTAAATCAGCGACCAAGATAATCAAGCATATTTGTCGGCCACACATGAAGCAGCTCAGTTTGCGTATTGGTCAGTGGGCGCACAGGGCATAGTAAAAGCCGAGGTGTGGGACACTGGGACCCCAGCAAAGTCACTGATGAGGCTAATGCTATCAATCACCAGGCGTCACGGTTGGAGTTCATCAGAAAGAACCAGGCGTTGGAGTTCATCAGAAAGAACCCACTTTCGACGGCAACGGTGAAGATATACACATCACACATTATGTATGTGTGCCACTCAAGTCCATTGCTGAGCTTGCTGTGACTATAATGCTTTGCTGTAGATGGAACTATGTCTCGTGGGCGGCAAAGGCCACTATTCTGCAGGAGTTGGCCAACACAATTTTTGTATCCGAGGGTGAAGCGCGAGCAGTGGTGGATTCATCTGTTTTCCATTACATTGGGGACATGCTTGGGTCATCAGACCCTGTAGCACAGGAGTCTTCGTGCTTGCTATTGAAAAGACTGGCCTGGCACAAGTTCTCCATACCATCCATATTGGAGATGGGAAGCTGTGAGCGACTTGTGGCTCTCCTGGAGTGAGTGTGACACCCCTAGCTTTTTTTTCTTTTGGTGCTTATTATATAAATCAGCAACCAAGATGAGCGAGTTGTTTTGGGGGCCACATATGCGTTAGTCATGATTGCACATTGGTTGGAGGGAGCACAGGCTATGGTTGGTGCAAAGGTGCAGGACCACATCTTGAAATTACTCAAAGCACAGAGCTCACATGTCGCCAAACGCACCTGCGTGCTTGTGGCAGAGCTCGCTAGCCACAACCTCACAGTGCCAGCTATTTTGGATTTAAATTTGTTGAAGCAGCTCGCGGTACTCTCACAGTGAGTCATTGGATAATATCCTGCCGGAAACAAATGTTGAAACCCGTGTTCTAGGATGCCCTCCTTGGACGCGATCCACGCGCTCCACGCAATTAGTGAATGGCCCCAAGGTGTCGCAGCGCTTGCAGACACAGAAGAGCTTCAGCAACTACTAGTAGCCCGGGAAGAGGCTGGTTTCAGTCCATTTGAAATACCCACAATCCTAGCCAACGTTGCTCAGTACAAGGCAGAAAAAACAGATTCTATACAAATAAATTGATTTTCGGGAGGGATAATCTGTATAATACAAATCCATTGTGGCTGTTGAATTGGATAACAGTTCCGCTCCGTAAAATCTGGAAGTAATGCCGGTGCCAGATTCAGAACCGCGCCGAGCAATTTGAACCAGGTTGTTCAAGTTGAACCAAACAGGACAGGGTGGGGGTTCGGAGAAACGCGATAATTTTGGGAAGGCTGAAGAAAACATACTATACATAATAGATTCTCCGCATATTGTCAAACTCTCGAAGCAAAGGAACGGCCCGAGGCCAGCCAAAGTCCTTCGGTGACGGCCATTTCGTCGCTCGCGCTCCGACCAAGGTGATGGCCGTGAGGCTCAGAATCCAATCGATGAAGACGAGTGAGAGGTGCTGGTGACACGCTCTCCGATACAATGAGGGGTTCCGTAGCGGATACCCGAACATTGGCCCTGATGCGTACATTGTGGTAGACATAATAAGATATAGCTAGAAAATGTAGCACCGCCAGTTGGAATGGAGAGATGGAAAATTGGGCAGATATAATAGAAGAAAGACCAGATTAGAAATGGGGGAATTTAATGAAGGGCGAGAGGGAGGCCAAGAAAAAGTGAGCAGGGAGAAGGGTGCAGCGTTGTTCTACTGCGGTACATGAGGGAAGAGGAGAATATAGGTCACCGAGAACGATTGTCTTCTTGGTCGCCCCGGTATAAAGTCTGGTTTACGAGACTAGCGTTTCGGCTCCCCGCGCTTGGCCCCCATCTACCCTAATTATTATTCTTCTGCCACATTGAAGATGTCGCGCTCGTCGAGAATCAAGGTCCTCCTCGCCATCGACGTCGTCTTCTTCTTTGTCGAGATTATTTCTGGTGCCAGCAATTCTCCCTCAAGTCTATGCATTTAATTTATCTCTATGCGTGTCGCAGGCTACGCAGTCGGATCGCTCGCCCTCGTCGCGGACAGCTTCCACATGCTCAAGTGCGCTCTATACACCCCGGTAGTACCCCGGCGCCAATTCTGACTTTACTTTACTTTGCTTTTAGTGATGTGACTTGGGCTTAGGGCCATTGCTTGCGCATGGCAGTACTCGTCGGGCCTCCGGCTTTAATTTTATTATCTTCTCTAAATGTGTTATGAACTCAGGCTGTGCTCAGGCTAGATTTCTTCAGGTTGGACCACTGACTAGCCTCCTTATGATTCATCTGAGATTCTCAGATCAAAACCGGCACCTCGAGATGCTGCGTGACAGCTTCAAGTCGAGCATTCCATGAGTGTCATTCATTCGGGCATGAGCTCCTTCAACAAATTAATATCAACACCTTGAGGCACCACTAGTCTGTGCCGGCTTCAAACAATTACAAAGCCTATAGGTTCCATTGACGCAATATCCAATCACCGCAGAATAATATGGATACCAGTGCTCATCCGGAGTATTATTTTGGAATGGACTTGGGAGGTTGACAACTGGCGTGAATGGAATGTGGGAATGACCTTAGTGACCAGATGACCATCTAAGCCAGTTCTTCATGAAACACGTAGCGCCTCGGCAATGAGATTGGACCGTGGAAACTATACATGAGGCATTATTTAATTTCCACCGGATTTCAAGTTACAATTGTGAGATCAACTTACCAGGGCGCTTCAGGAAGGAATAATGTGTCAAAGTTTCAACGTGACATCGAAACACTGGCCGTGAGATTTATGGAGCGGCAGCTTGCACAGATAAGGATTCAAACCCTATCGAGCAATTGCTCGAGAATGCCAGTTGGCATGAAGCGGCGAACAGTGCCTTTGAAACTGAGGTAATACACGCCTGATCAGGCCATAGTCCGCATTATAGTCGAGGGTGGGCAAGCGATGCTGCCATCGAGAACACACAAAATTCTTTAATGGCATCAGGACCATTCAGACACACCTAATTTTGGATCTGGATCAAAACAGTGATATGTAATTCATCGAGAAGAATCTGATGAAGAGGTGGAAGCAGTGCTCTCTTCCAGAACTGAGTCCGGTTCCTAGTCAATGCAGAGGCCCAGCAGCACAGAGGAATATCACAGATTGCATCAGGAGGGCCGTTGTAGATTAAAGGACATTTGAATCGTGTTTCAAACTTTGGCCCAGCGATGAGGAAATATCTTTAATCGAGGCTAGGTAGGTAGGTAGGTAGCATTGCACGGCACGGTCCGAATAACAAACAGCGGATCCAGGAATTATTCCAGTGTACAAGGCAAGCTGATTTACACCACAGCCAGCCGAGTCTTATAATAGAGAGTTTGCGCAAAGCTATATGAGCCACTTTATGGCTTTCAATTTTGGCCGGAGATAGCAAGTTGGTCCAGGGTTCTGTCTGGTCCCATAGAGGCTTACATGAGCATCATTTTGAGGACCCAAGACTGGAGAAAATATGTGGCCAATTTATCAAAAATTGTAATTTTTGGTAGCCGTAAGCCATAGTGTGGCTATTGCGCAAACTGGTTAATACGATGGACCCAGTATCGCGCCGTGCTTGCTATCTTTTTGCATTGATCTTCGAAGATGTTGTGTTTGTCCGTTCGGAAGTAGACTCAAAAAGGTGGTTACTGCCAAGTTGGAAATATGAGAGCGGTCTGGGCACAGTATAGTTCTAAAGACACATATTATTGTCTTGATGAGGCTAATGGCAATGAAATTCCTTGAGCACTAGATATCAAGTGCATTGAGCTTGCGCTGCAGACTAGATGCCAAAGAGCGAGAACAAGTGTCATCTGATTGGGCCATGATCGCATTCCTAACCTTCGAAAGGATAGGGTCCAGGTCTTCCGGGTCACGTAGCATGATAAGGTCAGCCATGAAGAGATTCCACCTGAGTACAGGGGGAGCTGGGTTCCCACCGGTGAGTAGGCCGATGAAGGCCTTGAACTGGGCAGTTATTCGTCAGTATAGCATATGCGAGACCATCTCCTATTCCCAGGTGCACTAGTTTCAGCCATAGAGCAACCGCACTGAACCAAATGCGGTATCAGAGTGAGGTGAGGAAGAGTCTGAGTCAGATGAATCTGGATTGTCCGACCACAATGAAGGTGGACATGTACAGACAGAAATTGAGTATGAGAATGTGACGCAGACAATGAGGGACATGATTCGGACTCCAGTTGGACTCCAGTGAAGAACTCGAATATTGCATTGGAGATTTAGACTTTTGGAGTGACGAGACCATTGTCCGAAAATAATGGAACCGAGGACATGGATCGGAAGGCAATGGAATTGGGAAGAGAAGAGGTGAAAGGAATCCAGTTGGAGAGGGAAAATGAGCAGAGTCAAACTTGTGCGAGGATCATTGGATGGACCTTTCACATCACCGCTAGAGTGACTCCGGTGATCCGGGCCACGTTTCTGATTAGATTAGATTCAGGGATGCGCGACATCTACTAAGTTAGCTCGACGCCCTTGGCAGTGAGAATATTTGGTACAATTTAAGTAGTTCTGTATCTTGAGATTTCTTGAACCCACTTTCCCGCACTCACTTCCGTAATTTGCTTTGGCGAACTCCCTGGACCTATCTCCCAGCAGGCACTGGCAAGTGAAATCAGATAGTCTGGTGCATCTTTTGTTCTTGATTTTCACCATGGTAATTTTGGCAAGCGGCAACGATTCTGGCTTGGTCCGATGCCCTGCAGAGCAATAGGACCATATACTCTGCGGTTACTTGAAGGTCTCGTACCACTTTGAAACCAAAAGATTCGGTAAATATTAATCCCTCAGTTGATTCATTTGTAAGGTCAACTGTTTCTTTTCTCGTGCATAATTTTTGACATCTCCTCTGTCGGTGCTTGGTCGGTGCATTTCTCTTCTCTATGTGTTATTATCTATGTGTTATACTGAGGCAATTGGGGTGAATTTGAATATGATGTCGGGATGTCAAAAAGATAGAGCAATAACTACTTTGCAGGCATGAACAGTTGAAATGTGTGCAGATGTCCGAGTCCTTGATGCCTAGCTGTTAGTATATTTACTGGTGCAGGGTTGCCGCAAGAGAAGGAAACAAACACCGAAGCTATGAGTAGCATAGAACCAAATTGGCCGCAAAACCACCGCCATTTAACAACGGCTGTCGCCAACTCTTGTCCACTGAGTTTGGCTTGCAGTAAACCACAGGGTCAGGATACAGTGTTATTGGAGTAACTTTGCACCTTGGGAGTATTTGGGACTTCAACAAGGTTGCCCAAAAATTCAGCGGGTATTTCGCCGACCGGGAAAATATGTACGCCAGTACACGCGAGATTTGATGCGAGGTTACATCAGCAAATTTTGATGCGAGGTTGAACAAAAAATTAGATATTATTATCAGAGCTTCAACTGTCTTGATCCTAAATTGTACTTCTATACACGGTATATTGTTAGGCTGGGCCTGTATCCAAAAACAAATACTTCGAGGCCCACGGAAGCAGCCGGTACGACTTGAACAATGAAGAGTTAAAAGGCAAGTATCCTTTCGATACGAGCGGACTTTCAAATGTCGGGCCGCTTGTGCACTGCTCTTACTTCAATATTTACTCTCTGCTTTCGCCTACAGGATTGAAGATTCTCGTTTCACTGGCTGATGCCAGGCTGCCCTCATAGATGGGCTCTCGGTTATGCACGAAACTAAGTGGCCGCAGCATTGTCTTCTTGCTGCAGCACGGTCATTTCCGCCCACGGAACCAAGTACTACATGGGCAATACATAAGACTGATTACTAGTGAGAGTACACAGTCAACTCAACAACAGACCAGATGGCCATCCGCGTCCACAACAAAAGAACAACAACATACCGGAAAGGGAAAGGCATGACTAAAAACACAGTACGTTTTGCCCGAATGGAGACGGTATAATTACCATAAAAGTAAACACTTCCAACACATTACATTGACATCATCGACGATTTTCGACCTCGCTGGCTCGCAAAACGTGACTAAATAAACGAGTTTAAAAATAAATTTTTAAGACTCGTAATGAGCTTAATCGTCGCGCTCTACGCTATCAAGCTCACCTCCCAAAGTGCGACCGACTCGCGCTACTCCTATGGCTGGCACCGCGCAGAGATCCTTGCCGCCCTCGTCAACGGTGTCTTTCTCCTTGGTGTGTCCATCAAATATATCTATCTATTTTAGACTGACTTATTTCCCTCCTCGCAGCGCTGTGTTTCTCCATTTCACTCGAGGCCCTGGAGCGATTTTTCAGCACGCCGGAGATCAGCAACCCGAAGCTGGTGATTATCGTCGGCTGCTTTGGCCTCGCGTCAAACCTCGTCGGACTGTTTTTGTTCCATGGTGCGTATGAGCCCTTTCCGTTGCTGCGTTCCTGGAGTTCCATCCGTGGCCTTTCCAAGTGGCCCAAAGGCTCTATGCTATGCGCTTGCATCCCGACCTTGCCTCGATTGGAGCTCCCATGATGACGCCTTTTTCACGTACTAATTGCTCCTCCCGCAGAACATACCCACTCCCACGGGCACTCTCACTCCCATGGGCACTCACACTCTCACGAACCCGTCAATCCCGTCAATCCCGCCTCCTCCGCACCTCCCAAGCTTGTGGGGTCCGCAGTAAACTCGGAGGCGTCCGATAGCGAGGAGAGCGAGGAGAACTACCCCGCGGTGGGGGCGGGCCATCCCGTTATGACGAGGGCGTCGATTGCTCGAGGTATGTTTCCTTCCTATTGGTATTCATTCAGTCGAATTCGGATGGATGCTGATGAGTGCGATAATGTAGTCGCGCACGACATGGCCCGCCAGCACTCGCACTCGCACTCGCACGACGAGCACGACGATCACTCCCACTCACAAGCGAGCGAGGCGACGCCCCTCCTCGCCGACGCCCATGCGCACTCGTCTCCTCCTCTGTCCCCCACGACCACTCCGGCGCGAACGGCCACTCGCACTCGCACTCCCCCTCACCCGCCTCCAAGGCGAATGGGCATTCGCACGGGCACGGCCATTCAGCAGCCGGCTCGATGAACATGCGCGCGCTCGTGCTGCACGTCCTCAGTGACGCGCTGGGGAACGTGGGCGTCATCGCCACGGGCCTGATCATCATGCTCGCGCCCGCGTCGTGCAACGGGCGCGAGGTGTACTTTGACCCGGCGATTAGTCTGGTTATTGCGTGTATTATATTGGGGAGCGCGGTGCCGCTTGGTGCGTGCCTTCTTCCACTACTTCCTTCCTTTCCCCTTCCCTCTCGACGTGTCGCGATACTGCGATACCTGCCCTCTATCTGCCTTTTCTGCTTTGATTGTGAATCGTCACACGCTGACTTGCGCATCAACAATCCGCTCCGCGTCCTTCGTCCTCCTCAAGGCGTCCCCGCGACGATCTCGATCGAGCAGGTGCGCGCGCGATTCTGCGGTGGAGGGTGTCCTGGGCTGCATGAGCTGCATATTTGGCAGGTGCGTCACTTTGAGTGGTTGAGGTTGCGCTGGTCGCTGATCATTATTATTATCTTTTCCCTTCCTTATCCCTTTCATCTCGACTTAACCGCTGCGCGCCGCACCAACCCCACCCATCGACGCAATCGACCTCTACTCGACCAACGACCGAAATGGCGTCGCCCCGTACAGCTCTCAGATCCAAGAACAGTGCGTCCGTGCATGTCCTCGCGGCGCGCGAGCGTGACTTTATGCCGATCGCGGCGGAGATACGCAAGGCGCTGCGCGACCAGGGGATCCACTCGTGCACGATCCAGCCGGAGTATTACGGTGCGCGGGTCGCAATGGAGGTCGTGTGTTTCTCCCCATCTCCCTCCGTGTCTCTCCGCTACTACACAGAGACTGATTGATTTGTTGTTGCGTCAACGCGAACAGGTTAACACCGCGAACGCAGACACGGCGTGCTTCGTGCTCTGCCCGCCGAGGAGTGCAACCCGCAGGATAACGCTTGTTGTCGTGCATCTTTCCTTTCCCCTTGCTCCTCCTACCCCACTGATGTTACTTGTAGCGCCGCCGCCTGTGGACGTCTAGTCTTCTGCCTCCTTGGTTAGCGCAAAGCTGCACCATTGACTGTGTAGGTGTGTTGTGTCCTCGAAATGTCTTCAGGTTAACACGGACGCACATCTCCTTCGTCAAGTCTCTCCAAAGCCGTAACTTCCCGATGACGCGAGTTCAGGACCAGTAGTGCCGCATTGCGAGTGAATCCTTACGCTGGTGTTTGGTTAATTTTCTTCACAGTGGATTCATTTCTTTGGTTGACTTCTCCCCGATCTCAGATCCGTCTCCCTGTTTTGGTGCCGCAGTGAGTTGTTGTGTTGTCGTGATGGCCTATTTGTTGTATAGAGTCAGCCAGGCAACCTAGGAACAATGTCAAGCTCAAGACGACGGCCGCGCTGCATGTAGATTAGTTACGGAACACTGTATTATATAGCAGTAATAAATTGGTTTTCAAAGTATTAACCTGATTGAAACTGCTGAACGAAAGCACCCAGGTTGACTGTACTATACACTCGCCTGAAGCCTCAATCACTTGATAGTGGGCCGTTCATTCAGGTCAATGCATCCCGATTGTACTCCAGTATATCCTCCCTACAGTGAGACTGGTGTAAATCCGACGTTGCTCGGTATCGTACAACGCGAAAGAGAGATTCTGTATAAGATGAATTGATTTTTTGGGATAATATATATAATACAAGTCCGCTACGGCCTCGCAGTGATCTGAATTGTTCTGCTCCGTAAGCATCCAGACTCTGCCAGATTCCAAGAACCACCGGGCAAATTTGAACCATGTTGCTCAACTTGAACTGAACTTGCGATCCTGACTGGGTTTTTTAAAAAATATCCCATTATTATGAGGCTATTGCGCAGTCCGCCTTCCTCCAGCAATGGATCCAATGACTTTAGGTTATTATGCCTGGTATGCCTGTATGACGCCGAAATATAAATGACAGGACATAAGCGCAAACAAAGGTTCTTTTTGGTGTTCGGATGTTTCACACAATATTTTTACCTCAAAGCTGCATTTTTGTCGTGGGGGAGAAGGTGGATTTTCAGACATTGGGGCGCTGAGCTTGCGAATAAGTAGTGCTCCCTGAGCTTGCACCTCATTCTTTGGAGAGTAGGTTCCGCAAAGTTCTGTTTCACTTACTAAACACAATCTGTGAAATAGCAGGTTGAAATTGCACAGACAATTGAATTAATTGACCCAACAATTCAAGTTCAACATTCGAAAAGTTCAGCACGGCACGTGTCCGATCACATATTTATGTTGAAATTAGTGAGATTGCTGAGAGATTGCAGGGAAAATAGTACAGAACAATAACATGAGTGGAGGCTACTAATAAAATAGATGGGCCTATTGTCCTCCAGATAGGTAAATAGTTGGTGCTTGTTGAATTTTCTAACTACTTCAAAGTGAATTCAATCGGAATCTTGATTGGAATCCCTCTTGGAATCCTTGCATTGGAGTTCCGTAGTCGCGTTGACAATGCGCGCGATGTTTTGAGACGGGATTTAGGTAAAGGATGCAAGGGCTGTTCAGAAGCCTTTCTATCGGCCTGCATCCCACAGGTGTCAGCTCAAAATTAGCAAAATGATCATGAGCGCGCAAGCATCACATTTGCACAGCAACTGAAATAGGCCGAGGTTACACAGCTCTACAGCTCTACAGCCCTCCCTCTTACACCTTTCCTCCATGCCACCCTTGACTCGTCAGGACTCTCGCACAAGCAGTATATTCAGTTGGTGGTCAGACAGCAATCCATTGCTCAAGGGCCCGACGATCAACCTTCATGCAGCAGCAAAGCCGCTGATGAAGTTTATGTATCACCGCCAGGCATTGGCATTTATCAGAAAGAATCAAGGCAGTCCACTCTCGACCACGGATTTGGAGATATACTCGTCATATTTTCCGTACGTGTGCACTCGAGTCCATTGCTGAGCTCAATGTGACTATAATGTAGATGGGATTACATCTCGCGGACAACGAAGGCTGCTATTCTGGAGGAGTTAGCCAAAAGGATTTATGTATCTGAGGCCGAAGCCCGAGCAGTGGTGCATTCACCTGTTTTCCATCACATCTGGGAAATACTTGCATTTCCAGACCCCGTAGCACGGAGTTTCGCATGCTGGCTCTTGGGACTACTGGCATGGTATGAGTTTGCTATACCTTTCATCTTGGAGACAAGAGGCTGTGAGCAACTTATGACTCTCTTGCTGTGAGTTTGGCTGTGGCATACATTTTTTTGTCACAAATTTCATTTATGTACAGCAACCAAGATAATCAACTGGTTTTGTCGGCCACGCACACGGCAGCTCAGATTCAGCATTGGTCAGCGGGCATGGAGGCCATGGTCAATGCCAAGGTGTGGGACCCCTACAAAGCTACCCATGAAGTTGACAGATCACCTTCAGGCATTGGACTTCATCAGAAAGAATCAAGGCAGCCAGCTTTCGACAGCAACATTAAAGATATACTCATCGTATATTCTGTACGTGTCTACTGCTGAGTTCAATGTGACTATAATGCTTTTGCTGTAGATGGGATTATGTTTTGTGGGAGATGAAGGCCGCTATTCTACAGGAGTTGGCCAACAGAATTTTTCTATCCGAGGGCGAGGCACGAGCAGTGGTGGATTCACCTGTTTTCCACCAGATCTGGGAAATACTTGCATCACCAGACCCTGTAGCACAGGGTTTGGTGTGCTGGCTCTTGGGACTACTGGCATGCTATGAGTTTGCTATACCATCCATCTTGGAGACAAGAGGCTGTGAGCAACTTATGGCTCTCCTGCAGTGAGTTTGGCTGTGGTATCCATTTTTTTCGTGCAAATTTTCATCCATTGTAAATCAGTGATCAAGATAATCAAGCAGATTTAGTGGCCACACACGAAGCAGCTCAGTTTGCATGTTGGTCGGTGGGCAGGCAGGGCATAGTCAATGCCAAGGTGTGGGACCCCAGCAAAGCCACTGATGAAGTTTACATGAGCATCACTGCCAGGCATTGGAATTCATCAGAAAAAACAAAGGCAGTCAGCTTTCGACGGCAAAATTGGAGATATACTCATCGTATTTTCTGTATGTGTTCACTAAAGTCGATGACTGAGCTTGTTGCTGATGAGACTATAATGCTGTAGATGGAATCGTGTCTTGTGGGTGACAAAGGCCGCTCTTCTGGAGGAGTTGGCCAACAGAATTTTTGTATCCGAGGGCGATGCACGAGTGGTGGTGGATTCACCTGTTTTCCATCACATCTGGGAAATACTTGCATCACCAGACCCCGTAGCACGGGGTTCAGCATGCTGGCTTTTAGGACTACTGGCATGGTATGAGTTTGCCGTACCATCCATCTTGAAGACAAGAGGCTGTGAGCAACTTGCGACTCTCCTGCAGTGAGTTTCCCGTATCCATTTCTTTTGTTGCAAATTTTTATTTACATAAATCAGTGACCGAGATAATCGAGCATATTTGTCAGCCACGCACGCAGCAGCTCAGGTGACGCGTTGGACAGTGGGTATGCAAGGCATAGTCAATGCCAAGGTGCAGGACCCAGTAAAACCGCTGATGAAGTTGATCATGACATAAGTATCACTGCCAGGCATTGGAATTCATCCGAAAGAACAAAGGCAGCCCACTTTCGGCGACAACATTAGAGATATATGCATCGTATTTTCCGTAGGTCCCATTGCATGAGCACTTTCAAAGCTGGCAAATGAGATAATAAATGCTCTAGGCAGGATGATGTCTCGTGGGCGACCAAGACCGCTATTCTGAGGGAGTTGGAATGGAAATTGAAATCCGAGGTCGACGCGCGAGCAGTGGTGGGTTCACCTGTTTTCAATTACATCGGGGAAATACTTGGGTCGCCAGACCCTGTAGCACGGTGGTCTTCATGCTGGCTATTAACTGGCCTGGCCCAGTATGAATTTGCCATACCACCCATCTTGGAGATGGGAAGCTGCGAGCAACTTGTGACTCTCCTGGAGTGAGTTTGGCTGTGGTGTCCTGTTTCTTGGAACAGGTTTTCAATGATCTTTACACAGGGACCAAGATAATGAGGCTAATGTTGTTTTATGGGCTACGCACGCATTAGCTGCAATTGCGCGTTCGTTGGTTGGAGCACAGGCCATGGTAGAAGCAAAGGTGCAGGACCACATCTTGGAATTACTCAAAACACAGAGTTCGGGAGTCACCTGCCAGCTCGTGGCAGTGCTCCTGAACCACGACCTCACTGCACCCGCGATTTTGGAGTTGAATCTCTTGGATTTGTCGAAGCAGCTCGTGTTCCTCTTGCAGTGAGTCATTAGATCATATCCTGTAGGAAATGAGAGGTTGAAACCCCGCGTTCCAGGAGCCCTTACTACTGCTCGCACGGGGACACAATTCCTGCGCTCCACGCAATTAGTGAATGGCCCGAAGGTGTCACAGCCCTTGCAGACACAGGAGTATTTAAGGAGCTTCAGCAACTACTGGTAGCCCGGGAGGAGTCTGGTCTCAATCCATTTGAAATACCCACAATCTTAGCCAACATTGCTCGGTACAAGGCAGGAAAGACAGATTCTGTCCACGAATGAATTGATTTTTGGGAGGGATAAATTTATGTAATAAAAATCTGTTGTGGCTTCACGATCATTTGAATTGGATAACGCCGTAAGTATCCCAGCTGGAAGTAATGCCGGAGCCAGATCCAGAACGCTGCTGAGCAAATCTGAACCAGCTTGTGCAAGTTGAACCAAACTTGGGCAGGACAGGGTGCGGGTACCTGTCCACTTATTAAGAGGCAGATGTACTAGAATTGTTCCAAACGTCAAGGAACAGAGATTCAGAGAATTGGATTTTCCACGGTGTTGTGGGAGGGAGGCTGGTGCCTTTGGAGATCGTATTCCAAGGTCAGAGCAACGCGATAACTTTGGGGAGGCTGAAGAAGATACAGTCAACTCTGTCTTAACCTATACCCCTTCGTGGAGCCCACTGGGTATGGGTTATTGTAGCCTATGGGTTCTGGCAGAGGTTGAAAAAACATTCACATAATTTGCTTCAGTACCAAACCAAGCCTCTTCTGCATTTGAGATCCAATCTTTTTGCATGACATCTTCTTTATGCTTTTTGACCTGTTCTTTGAGTTCACGGAGACCTTTTCTGAACTATTCCACACGTGTCTGCCTTTGTGTAATAGGTCTTTCTATCATTTTGAACAATCAATGGTGGCCATAGCTCATGCCGACTGCTTCCTTCAATGAGCAAACTCAAAGATAACATTTTCAAGGTCACTTTGTTGCAAAAAAATTAGTGAAATATGGGTTATGGACCCTGGAAAAGGTATGGATTATAGGGTAATAGAATTTTATGGGTTTTAATTGAGAGCCAAGGTGGTGGACACCCGAAATGTATGGGGTAGAGCAGGTTATGGGTTATGACTGCCATGGGTTAGGACAGAGTTGACTGTATACTATACATAACAGATTGTCCGTTGTGATGATGACTGCGCCTCTGCTAGGTGCCGATAGGTGGTGGTGGTAAGGGCAAGTAGAGAGTGTTTGTCCTTGGGGGAGATAATGGTGTCGCTGAGCGAGACTGTGGTAGCAGTAAAATGTGTGTGGTTTATTTAGAGGATTTTGATACGCCCCAGAGAATATCTGGTCGTACGGTTCACTATTCTAATGTACGGAGGGAAATCTGCCCAAAGTCTAGCCTTCCCTGAATTTTGTAACACGTCCCGTTGTGATAAGGACTGCAGTGCCGCTATGAGAATTTGTTTTATCAAATAGACAGCCCGTTCGGCCTCTAGGGGTTAATTAACGTCGGAGGATAGTGGGGATGTAGGATTGGGACGTGTGCGTTGTCCGAGTGAGGGTGTTGCACGGGATCGCACAAGGCGTATGTTCCGTGGGTTCGTGTTGGGGGTACCTGCGGTTAGCTGTAAATGGGTGTGGGGGTAATAGTTACCTGTCCTAGGTCACAAGCTCGAGCAAACGACGCGTTGTTTCCTGTAAAATCCGATGCCTATGCTGCGATCCTTCCCTCGCGTTTCCCCAATGTTCCCAACGAAGGCGGAAGGCTTAATACAATGTTTGACGGTTATAAAGCAAGCGACAGCGACACCGGCTGGTGCTGGTCAGTCGAATGTATGGGACGTCCGGTCGTGACGCTGGGTGGCAGACGGCGATTTAAACCAATATGGCTTTGCCCAGGCCGACTTCTACAAAGCGTGAAGCTCGCGAAGTTGGTGATCCTATTATGGGGAAGCCCGAT
Source organism: Mycena leptocephala (assembly GCA_029378395.1). Taxonomy (NCBI): domain Eukaryota; kingdom Fungi; phylum Basidiomycota; class Agaricomycetes; order Agaricales; family Mycenaceae; genus Mycena; species Mycena leptocephala. The sequence continues at coordinate 86,410 of JARJLF010000343.1, forward strand.
GATATGACTTGGGGTCCGATGAGTTGGGACCTTGCGAATGGAGGTGTGAGAGTGAAATGCCCTGCTAGAGGCAAGTGAGGATGTGGTCAACTCGGTGTGAGCGAGGCTTAGTTGCACAGGTGGGGGTACAGGTGGTGGGGGAGAACTGAGCTCCGAAAATTGACTGACTACAACGCCTTTTTCCGCTATCCTTTTATACCTTTCCACCTCTCAACCGTCCCCTTGATGCCAACTCGTTTGGTTCCATCCCTTTCACATTTGAGGGTGCTTGCGCAGGAACGTACGCGGTGTGTGTTCAGTATTTGGGGCCACGGGCGAGGCTTACGTTCGGATTTTGGGGTTCGTTTCCATGAACGGACAGAGTGTACGACGCCAATCGGTACGGACGCAGGACCCGTTCCATGGCAGAGCGGATTCCTGGGCCATAAAAGGTCAGCTATTGGTTGGAAGACACGTCAGGACGCATCTGAATGGGTTTCGAGTGGGTTAAGTGAGTGGAAACTGGATCAGACGAGGCTTGCGTTCGAGTGTTGATGACTTCTCGGGCGTGGGAGGTGGATACCAAGGCCAGGATGCCCGCTATTGGTTGAACCGTACCATTCTCGTGGGACGTAGCACGCGGCACCGCGCTCGTATGCGGGGTACGAACTCGTGGAAAGGGAATTCGGACAGTGAGGGCGTTCAGTAGTGCTCACACCATGGTCGGACAGGTGGTACGTGCGATGCCAAGGGTCAGATGGGGAGCGTACGCTGCGTGCGTTTGATGAGAAACCGGATTTGGTAACTTTGATTCCCGATTTGGGTGAACGGGCGCCTTGTACGTTCTCATCCTGGACTCGGTTGAAGGGGTCGTGAGGCGGTGTGCAGGGCGTAGCACAAGCACCAGCCTCACACTGTTCTACAATCCTGTCGAGGAGTGGACAACTGTTTAGATGCGATGCGGTTTCCGTTGTTATAAACACTATGGGGCCATTCTCGGTTCTTTTATATACAGCTACCCTTGGTCCTCCGACCTCTTCTGGGGTGCTTTGTGCGCTAGGAGGCCCTAAACTTGTTTTCAACGACTCCGCTCCTGTCTGCTGTTCTGTTCTTTCCAAGTCCGTTCCCTACTAAATTCTCTACAAATTGTCTTCTTCTTTCTGTTCGCAAGTTCTAATGAGTGGAGTCAGCTTCTTGAGAGCTGCGATGAAGGTCGGTACCCATTCTGTTCGATGTGAGCGGTCGGGGAGTTATACAACTCGAGCGATGACTGGCGTGGTGCTTGAGAATGTTGTTATGTCGAGCGGTCTGTACAGCGGCGGACAATCCAAGGGCGGCGGGTTGATGTTCTGCCAGGCGCAGCCCTGGAGACCTTGTTTTCGTAGTCAGCGTACCCTGGTGAGCGGTACTTGCATATCACTTAAGATGCGCTGGTAGTTTTAGATGGGAAAATTAGATGTCTTTATCCGTAGCAGCGTCTCGTATTTATAGGAAATCGACCCTCTAGCACTGCCTTCTGCACGTTCCTTTGTCCTTCTCCGACTCGTCACATCCCGTTCCCTAAATCGGGACCGCCACATGCTCCTTTGACCGGCTCCGTACGTCTTTGCAACTCAAAAGAGGTTCCTGCTCTGTTCCTGTGCTGTGCGTGGGAAACCCGCTCGACAAACACATGGCGCTCCAGTTTCTGCTCTCAATTCTACATTCCTGGAGGCTGTGCGTGAATTCTCCGTTCGCCAAACGCGTGCTCCTTTAGTCGGGAATGATTTCCGCTCTCAGCTCTATGTTCCTGGGGGCTGTGTGCGAGTTCTCCGTCCGCCAAACACGTGCTCCTTTAGTTGGGAACGATTTCCGCTCTTGTCTCTATTGTTTCAGAACCTGCACATAAGTTTTCCGCTCTTTGGATACATGCTCCTCGAGTCGGGAATGGTTTCCGCTCCTAGTTCCATATTCCAGAACCTATGCGTGAGTTTTCCGTTCCTTAGATCTCGTCTTGGTTCCTTGATCTTGTTTTCCTCGTTCGTTTTGTTGATACCCTTTCCGACTTGAACGACCTATTCCTTCTTGAAGGCCGCTCCACGAGCTCCATAACCATATCCTACTCGATATTACTTTTGTTCGGCGCCTGGTGCTCGGCTCCGCCTCGCTGGCGAAGCGGAGGTGAGGCAAGGTGGAGGGGAAGCGTGAGGCAGAGGGGAAGCACGGCGGGAAAACAAAAAGGGTGCGCAGAGTCGGCTTGTTCATAAAGTCAGGTGCGTGGCGGGAAAACAAAAGGCGGCGCAGTGCGGAAAACAAAAAGGCGCACAGAGTCGGCTTGTTCGTAAAGTTGGGCACATGGCGGGAAAACAAAAGGCAGCGCGGTGTGGCAAACAAAAAGGTGCACAGAGTCAGCTTGTTCGTAAAGTCGGGTGCATGGCGGGAAAACAAAAGGCGGTGCGGTGCAGAAAACAAAAAGGTGCACAGAGTCGGCTTGTTCCCGCGCAGCGGGAAAACAAAAAGGGGCGGTGCGCAGAGTTGTGCGAGCGCAAAATCAGCAAGCAGCGCCGTTGTAGTTTGCAGAAGGGTGTGCTCCGCTCTCAACTTCTGCCAATCAGTATTTACGCGTGCCGCTCCGCTTCTTTTCCTGGGCCTGGCTAACTTGTTGTGGTGCATGCGGGGTCGGAAATGTGAGGTTCCGGTGCTTTCTATCTATATCGCGTGCAAGGTCAAAGCCAGGTCGTGCTGAAACGGTGCGCTAAGCAGTACGCTTGAAATGCGATAGCAGCTAGGGGATGCTAAACACCACCAAAAACCACCAACACACACACACACAACTGCCCTCTTATTAGCGCTTCCTTTATGTTCGTGGGTCCGTGCCGTAGTATGCGGCAAGCGAAGTCTGAACTCTCAGAAACAGTAACCAAGTTCCAATTGAACAATCCGATGAATGTTCTCAAGTACACTTCCGCTCTCGAAAGTAACCGTTCACGCAACGTTCCCTAGGCCCCGATGAACAGGTACTACGGGTGTTTTGTAGATTTGTATAGTTTTGAGTCTTAAGCGCCTTCTAGCCTCAAGAAACCCAGATTGCGTCGCCTTACAACTGCTGAGGATCTACCAATGGATGACCTTGACTCTATAGCACAAATCCCATACAGATAGGTCTATGCTCAAGCGTCCCACTGCGCAGCCTTAGCCAGCTACAGATACAACTATTTGTGTGCCCCTAGGGAACTACCTAGCTCCTAGCTGCACGATACCACCGTCACCTATCAGGTAGCAGACTCTGGCTGTTAAACCAAAGAACGTTTGCACTGTCTCACGATTACTGAGGGTCTACCAATGAATGACCTTGACTCTATAGAACAAATCCCATACAGATAAGTCTATGCCCAAGCGTCTCACTGCGCAGCCTCAAGCTAACAATGGTCCAATGATTCCTAGGGTGCCTTCTCACAGGTCACTCGAGGTTTCTGAAGCTTAAATCACAACTCAAGCCTTTGAGCCAACAACTAAACTCCAATTGTTATAGAACAACTACAAACAGAGAAAGTGCTATTCTCCGCGAAGCTGACCTGAGAACACTACCACCGGTGAAGCTGGCTTTGGCAACTGCCTAGGCGAACTGGGGGTGCAATGAACTGGTCTTCTGCGGGGTTCCTTCTGCCCTTTTATACTACTTTGCGAAATACATGAAATAATACGAATTGAGTAACTGAGATGAGGTGCTTTATAAGAAAGAATCAGGTGCTTGAGTGCCGAGTTGAATCGTCATGATGGAATGGCCGTAATAGTCATCCAGGTTGACCCCTAGGTCTGTTTTGGGTATATTTGTAATGCCCTAGGCCAGCCGATTGCTCCCGCTGGGGACGAATGTCTCCGGCTTGGTTGATAATCCAAGCTTCCTTAGGTCATTACGAGGTATAATGCGGAACTCTATCCGCCATCACGCCGCTAGGACGCCTACACTTCGGCGTCCGCTTTCTCTACAATCAACACTGCTGCCACAAAGAGTTACTTGTCTTTGTTTGGCACCTCGCGACCGCGTCGCGTACGTCACATGTCTCCTAGCCCCGTCTCGACTGTCAGAGCACGCTCATTAGAGTACTCGTTCCGTCTGGTTAAGTAGAACTTAACTACTACTTGACAAATCCTCAGTAACGTCGCCCTAGGGCACTCCACTGGCCCTAGCTGGCTAGTCACTATCGACTAGACACCTCCTAGGAAGCAAGCTTCCTATATGATATCCGTGCCTAGGCGTCTACTTCTCCCTAGCTGTCCCGTCTCTCTTCCTAGGACCTTTCCTGTGCAGCCATTGGTACTCCTAGTAGAGTTATGATCCCTAGCTGGACTTCTTGGGCTTATGTGTTTATCTCCTTGATAGTGTACTTAGTTTGCACTAAAGTACTACAGCCAGTGGTTCGGAGCTCACCCTAGCTCTCCTTTAGTATCACCAGAACAGGTGCCCTAGGGCTGTCGTACAGGCCCTAGGGGCACAATCTCCGCCAATCTCTGGGCTAGGCTTTAGCCTTAGAAATCGCAAAAATCGTGAGATTCAGCCTTCACATTTCGTGGGCCGTATCAGCGCTACGATGGAATCCGTTCGCTGGTGCTGGCCTTAGTCAATTATCGTTGGGGCGCTCTGCTGTGTTCAGTTTATGTGAGTGCCAGTGCGTAAGAGAGCGTCGGATCGGAAATGTGCTCTGTCCCTATTTGGCGATGCCGTTTCCGCTTTGTATGTGCCGTTCCAGAGTGATCACAAAGTGATGGCTCACACTGTGTATCACTGGTTGAGCATTCCAAGTTTTTCAGTGGAAATATTGGTGAAAAATATCTGTTATTTTTTACACTTTTTTTCACTGGAAACATATCTGAAAAATTCATAAATTTTTCAGTACTTTTGTGACTTTGCTGAAAAACTTTTAAATTTTTCACAAAAGTTGTAAATTTCTCAGATATGTTTTCAGTGAACAAAAGTGTGAAAAATAATGGACATTTTTCACCAATATGTCCACTAAAAAACTTGAAATGCTCAACCAGTGTATTGTCAGATTTTCGCAAAGGAACCGCCTGAGGCCAGCCGAAGTGCCGTCCTCTATTTCAAGGCATTTCAGCGGTATGGTTCGAGGGTGACGGCCATTTCATTGATTCGGAAGGTATTAATATTAAGAAGGGAGGTGGACAAGAGGAGGTTCCGTATTGGTCCCGGGGAAGTTGAGACGAGTGTTAGTCTACTCGTCGGAGGACGGAGCCATTCGGCCAGCTGGGTGAACAAGAGCTGGTTGTCATACTTTGCAGTCTTCGGAGCAGCGGTGCAAAAACAGCCCAAAAACGTCCGTCGTAAGAGGGGGGCGAGCGTTTGTGGGGCAGGCAGTGAAGGATATTATCTGAGACCCATTAGTGGGCCACACTTGTTAGTGGGCCACTTGCATAATATAAGCCGGTGGGATGCACAGACCTAGGATTTGATACTTCTAGGATGGAATACAATGTATGAGGATGGCGTGCGTCAAATTTGGAGGAAAGTTGTGGCGGCGATCAACAGCTGTGCTGGGTTTTTGATCGGGATGACGGCGTGTGAACATCATTCCTTGTCTCCGAACACCATCATCCGCTTGTTCCCACCAATTCCTGGCCGATTCGCAAGTTCAGGGGCTCGTTCTCGTCCCTGGATCCAGGAAAATATTATGAGACCATCCTGAGAACAAAAAAAATTCCTTCTCGCCTTCCTGAGCCCCAAGAACACCTTGATTTGAGCTTGAGTGGCAGATTCTCGACCTCTCTATGGTGAGCCAACCGTGTATGCTACGGACCTGAGAATTTGGGGCTGCACTTTAGACACCAAAAACTCTCCCAAAACGAAATGATGGGTTTTTACCCGCCATATTTGGCGGTCACCGAGGGATACATCCCAAAACACCCGAATTTCGTTGGCGTGTACGTATGAACTTTTTTGGAGTGGTTATTGTAGGCTAGAGGTCAGCTGTTGTTAAAATATATATGCGAATGCTTCTTATCTATTGATCCGTATTCAATTTTGACGCACCAATGCACTCTCTGCTTCGCAGAGCGTGCCATTCTGTGCACACAGCGATTTCGCCCCTTTTCCTTGGCTCAAAGGGAAATATCTAAGGTGCTCATATACCTTGGAAGTGCTCTGTTATTGTACAGAATATTGCAATTGGATGTCTTTAATGATTTGGGATATATTGGGACGGCCGATATCAGTCCGAATGAACGATGTGAGGAGGTGGCCCACTAAGCTGTTTTTGCCGTTTTAGGAAACCGCCGGAATAAAAAATTCCGTAGGTCGAGAGACCATCGTGTAAATTCACGGAAACTGTCTCAACTCACTCACAGGATGAATACCTTGGTTCTACACCCCACCGTATTTACCGCATTTTACGTTTGGGCTCGAGGTCAGAAAGGCCATGGTGGCCCACTAAGCAGTCGCAGATAATATGTGAGATGAAAATGCCGTCTTGAATATTAAGAGCAGAGCGGCCATTTTTATAATTGTTCCAAACTTCAGAGAACCGAGATCGGGATTCAGAAAAACTGGATTTTCCACGGTGATGTGAGGATGCTGATGCCGTTGACCACTGCATTTTAAATCAAAGACGCATTCCACAAGGTACGGAGCAACACGCAAAAGCGCGATTCGATAATTTTGGGAAAGGTAATATTTACATATTAGATTCGCGCTGCGGATAGATTGCCGATTGTTCGTCTTCGGAGGGGCCAGGCTATCGAATTGGAGTATTCTCCGTCTAAATATTTCGAGGCGGTTGAGCTGCTTCGCGTAATGTTTGAGGGCGAGGGCCATTTCGGGAATTAGAAAAGGAGGGTGATTCCGCGTGCGCTGAAGTCTACTTGCTCGTAACTGGACGCCAGGAGTTCGAGACGAATGGCAGGATGGCTACTATATCGATTCATGCATGGAACAGGTTCAGAGGGGGCTCTGGGAAAGTACGAGCGTAAGTAGCAGGCTCGGCCGACTTGATGCGGCTCCATGGAATGGCCCCGGGGGTGTTTTCGGGCGATGTTATATGTGGTTGCTGCTATGGTAGGGCCACTCCAAGAAGGACTCGACTCATAGTGATGTTCTGGCTTTGGTTTGGCCTGAAATCTATGTCTTCTGGCCGTTGATTTGGAGGATATATTTCAAGTTGGCTTTGGCTTGATGAAATTATATATCTCAGGCCAGGCCAAAAGTTAATGCCAAAAGCTTGGCCAAACCTAGTCACTCGAGTGTTTGAATTGGATAACAGTTCCGCTCCGTAAGCATCCAAACTGAAATTAATGCATGCCAGTTCCAGATTCAGAACGGTACCGAGCAATTTGAACCAGGTTGTTCAGGTTGAATCAAACAGGACAAGGTGCGGGTTCGGAGAAACGCGGAAGGCTGAAGAAAGCATACTATACATAACAGATTCCCCGCGTATTGTCAAACTTTTGAAGCAAAGGAACGGCCCGAGGCCAGCCAAAGTCCTCTATTTCGAGGTGTTTCAGCTGTTGTTCGAGGGTGACGGCCATTTCGTCGATTCGGAAGCGATTATTATTAAAAAGGGAGATGATTCCGGGGAAGTTGAGATGATTCAGAATGTTAGTCCGCATCGTCGAAGGACGGAGCCATTCGGCCAGCTGGGTGAACACGAGCTGGACATTATACTTCGCAGTCTTCGGAGCGGTGGTGCAAAACGAAAAAGAGCCCGAAAATGTCCATCGTAAGAGAGGGGGCGAGTGTTTCCTGGGCAGGAACTGAAAGATATGTGAGATGTGATAATGCCGCCTTAAATATTGAGTGCAGAGCGGGCATTTTTCCAAACTTCAGGGAACGGAGCTCGGGATTCCGAAGAACTGGGTGGTGTGGGGATGCTGGTGCCGTTGACCGCTGCATTTAAATCAAAGGTGCATTCCACAAGGTACGGAGCAACACGCAACAGCGCGATTCGATGATTTGGGGAAGGTAATATTTACATATTAGATTCGCGCTCCAGATAGACTGCTTGGTAGACTGCCGATTGTTCGTCTTTCGAGGCAAAGGAAGGGGCCAGGCCATCGAATTAGATTCTTTCTGGGCCTATTTCGAGGCGTTTGAGCTGCTTCGCGTATTGTTTGAGGGCGAGGGCCGTTTCGCATTAGACAGGGAAATGATTCCGCGTGCGTTGAAGTCAGCTTGCTCCTAACTGGATGCCCAAAACTCGAGACGAATGGCAATGTCAGGGTGGATAATATCGGTCCTGCATGGCACACGTTCAGAGGGAGCTCTGGGAACGTGCGAGCGTAACTAGCAAGTTTGGCCGACTTGATGCGACTCCATGGAATGGGAGTTTTTCGGGTGGTTTTGTACGCGGTTCTTGCCATTGCTGGGCCACTCCAGGAAGGACTCAATTCGCCGCCAGTGATGTTCTGGCTCTAGTTTGGCCTGAAAGCTATGGCTCTGGCTTTCTAAAATCAACGCCCAGGCCAAAGCGGCTTTGGTTGGCTTTGGTCTGAAATTGGGCTGAAAGTATGGCTTTTTGGCGGGTGATTTGGAGGACGTTTGGCTTTGGCTTGATGCAGTCTTACAAATACTTTATTAGCTCATCTTAAGATCCGGTTGGTCGGAACCGCCAAGGGGTCTTAAGATGCAATAGATCTTAAGTTCTGTACATATAGGGTAGAGATACTGTATATACCCCAGGGACAGGGTGAGTCTGATCTTAAGTTCTTGGTGCCTCAACTTAAGCTCGCCTGCAACTTAAGTTCCAACACAACTTGAGTTCGAATCATATACATATCATGTATTTAAACAATGGCATACTTAAGGAATACAGAAACTTGAGTTCCGTGACGACTACTTGAGATACAACGGGACTTAAGATATATAGAAACTTGAGTTCGGCAACGACTTGAGTTCTCTTCATTGCACAATGGACTTGAGTGCCGGCGCAGCTCAAGTTCCACGGGGTCTTCAGTTGCAGCACAACTCAAGTTCTACAGGTTCTTCAGTTGCAAATTCAAGCTTCAAAATAATTTCGTACCTGCTCGTAGAGTTTCGCTGGGGTTTGGCCGGACTCCTCGGGACCCAGACGTATTCGAAGCTAAGCAACATCAACTACCGCTCACATTCATGATAGAGAAAAACGGTACCTTGGTTTAGCCCCGTTGACGGTGACTTCCGCCGCAAGCTTCTTTTGACGTTCTAATGCAGCCTCCTAGGGAATCAAATTAGATGGAATCAATCCTGTGAAAGAAAGCTTACCTGTGGTGTTAGACGTGTTCTCGTGGTACGCCGTGCCGGGCCAGCAGACTCTGGTGCGTTATCCTCCGGAACCAATTGAGACTCTGCCTTCCGCTTCCTGCCACCCTTGCCCTTCTTCAGAGGGGGCGAAGGAGGAGGAGGCGGAGGTACGATGTCCGCGTCCCCCGCAACACGCGCCGCCTCCGCCTTGGCCTCGTCCGCCAGACGCGCCGCCTCCACCTTCGCCTCGTACGCGTAACGCGCATCCTCAGCCTTGGCCTCATTCGCAACACGCGCCGCCTCCGCCTTGACCTCGTCCGCAACACGCGCCGCCTCAGCCTTGGCCTCGTTCACAACACGCGCCGCCTCCGCCTTGGCCTCGTCCGCAACACGCGCCGCCTCCGCCTTGGCCTCGTCCGCAGCACGCGCCGCCTCGTCCGCGCGACGCGCATCCTCATCCGCACGATCCTCCTCTTCATCATCCTGCCCCGCCGGCGCCTTGCGGAAGAAACCTGAAGTCCCGGCGCCAGCGACCGACGCCAGGGTGGCAGCCAACTCGTACCACTGGGCGACTGTCAACTGAACGAGGCCAGTCGACGTGAAGGTGATTTCAGCATCGTAGTACGCCGAAGGAGTACTAGCGACTGCTGCCCACGGTATTTCTCGAGTGCCAAATGCGGCTTCTGTGGAGTTCGCCATGTTAGTATCAGCCGTCTTGTAAATGGAAACCACGCACGATGGGAATCCACCAAAAAATTGGTCACCGTCTGCGCGAGTACTTTGGGAGATATGTCGTCCAAGCCTTCAGTGCTGAGTGGAAAGACCTGTTGTGCGCCCTTGGTCGAATCTTCAAGGGTGGCTACATAGTCTGTGTGCACGTCAGCCAAGCTCGTCGTGTTCTTATTGTATCTTACCTTTAAGAGGCTTCTCGGCCCAAGCATACATGGCGTTGAGGCTGTCTTTGACGAGTTGCGGGGTGTGCTTCTCGAAAGTTTGGCAAACATGGATATCCTTGGGAACAGCTTCGACCCTGCTCCACCTGTAAGTCGTGCGCAAAATAATGAGTGAACAACTTACCACTCAAGGTGCACCTGCGCCTCTGGGTCCACCCACCCCATCAACATTGTCGCCACGAAGGGGCGGAACTTGCCACTCGCGTGGAGACTGTCTACCATGTGCTTGAAACCGCTTGCCACTAGCTTTTGACGTCTGAAAAAGTGTCAGCGGCGAAACATACGATATGATATTACAAATCACTTACTCCTCCCAGTCGACGTCCTCGTCGGACGCGGCTGCGGCCTCCCATGAGGCTTGATCCTCTTCCGCCCACATAATGGCCTCAGCCTTGCGAAACTTGGCACCGGCATTGATCGCGTCGGTCAGAGTCTTGGAATACTCCTCGATGTCGTCGTGGCGATCTTCACGGAATTTGGTGCGACCGCTGGAGGAAACGAGGCCAAGGAGCTTCGACAATGCAGGCGCTTCTGCGATGGGCGTGGTGTCGGTGTCGTTGTTCTTGGTCTTGGTCTTGCGTTTGAGATTTTCAGCCGCCCGCTTGTTACTGATAACCTTCTGGATCGCCTTTTGTGTTGGTCAGAACCACGCTCGAAAGAGGCAAGTTAAACAAGTACTGACCTTTCGCCACCCCGCCTTCGTGTATCCCCGCAAGAGGCCTCCCCGTCCACTCTTATCTTCCTCCTGGTCGCTCGCGTCATCGTCATCTGCCGCAGAGGTGTTGCTCTTCTTGGAGCGCTTCTGTTTCCAGGCTGCGACAAGCGTGGGAAGGCGGGCTTCCTCCGTCCCATCTGTGCCCTGCGGCGTGTGCTGGAATGCCTTGGCCTCAAAGGCGTCGGTTTTGACCTTCTCGTAGAATTCCGTAGCGGCCTTGCCCTTCAAGCCCGGCAGATCTATGTCGCGAACCCCGATGTCGAGAATCCAGCTCCGCTGGTGCTCGTTGAGCTTGGGCACAGCCATTTCGTCGCCTTTCGTGGTGCCAACCGCTCCAAGCTCGGGAAATGGCATGATGTCGGGGACCTTAGCCGCGTCGTATGGTTGGAACATTTCCTTTGATTTAGTAGTTTTGCTTTTCGCTGGCATCGTTGGGAGTTGGATCGGAGGGGAAGACTGAAGTCGAGTATTAGTTGTTGGTGGAAAAGAAGAAGGAAATTGCCACCTACGTGCCAGTAAATAGGAAAGCGCAGGTGCATTGTCCAGTGGGAGGCAAACCAAAAAGGAAATCATTCCACAAACAAAGCAGGAAACGCTTGGGCGACACCCAAGCACAGTGGTCCTCTATAAGTTGCTGTTAACTCGTACTCAGAATTTAAACATACAACCTTACCTTTCTTGCGTACATTTCCAGAGTCTTTGAGAGTGTCAGTTCGAGAAACAGGAAGGAAGGAAATCGCGACCGACGTACCAGTAAGTGGAGTAAGTGGCAAACGCAGACGCATTGTGCAGTCAGAGGGAATCCAAAAAGGAAACCCTTCGGCAAACGAAAAAGGAAACGCTCAGCGCGGTGGTCCTATTTAAGTTGCTGTGAGCTCGCACTGAGCATTCAAACATACGACCGTACCTCTCTTCCTTCGTTTTCCTTCACGATGGTCCTGATACCTTCCCACGAGACCCGCCGCCTCTTCGGCCCATCTAATCAGCCCGAGTTCAACACCAATGTACGCCATCGCGCTATTCTCTGCAAAGCCCTCGAGCTGTTCCCTGCCGAGGAACTTGAAGAGATCTTCCAGCAGCCCATAAGACTGCGCGTCGCGATGGGATCAGCCTTTACCTTCAGCCAACTAGGTAAAATCAAGACTAACTTTGTATGTCTGACTATCTTGCCGACGACGCTGGTCACTAAAATGCCACCAGGTGCGCAACGGTCGCCTTGTCTCCCGAGAAACCCCTCCTCTCAATCTCGAGGCGCGAACCGCTCTCCGTGGCATCATGACGCGTACGATGCCTACTTCATGAAAACGGGCAACACCTATGCTGTGCGCAACGCGGGGCTCAAGTCTGTTTTGCAGGCTGCAGAACAGACTTGGCACGATTGGGTTGTCGATTATTTGGTAGCTCGCGGCAGGCCTGGTCGTCCGGACTGGGCTTTGCAGCCACTCCCTGGACTTCAGAGGGTACAAATCGCTCCTCGACTTGCTCCCGCACCCACTCCCACATCCACCCCGCGCACACGAGGGCGTGAATTCCCAACCCTTCCCACACCTCCACCCAGCTCTCCCGCCCCCGGCTTCATTGATCTCTCTCACATCGACGACGAGCCTGCGCGCCCTGCCCAAAAGAGAAAGTTTTTGGGGATTGTCGACATCTCGGACGATGAGGAGGAGGACGTCGTGCGCCCACGCAAAAAGGCGAAACTTTTGGGGTTTATTGACTTGACCCACTGATCACGCACTTGAAGTAAAATCAAATAGTTAGTTAGTAGCCGCCGTGAGCATGTAGACTCCATAGAATCACCTTATAACATACAATTTGCGTCCTTATAACATTTCGTCGTAACCTCCGCTGAGAGTGTGCTCTTGTCTGTCCTACATGTCCATTAATCAGGGTAACGGAAAACTGCTATTAGCATACCTCTCGCAGCTGTCCCTCCAAATTCACCACACGGCGAGCAGCTCCTTGGTCTTCGGCTTCGTGACTGGTTCATTGCCCCGAATGTGTGTAAGGCAAAAAACACTTTGCTAAACATTACGAGTACAAAAATATATGTACGTGGCGCATTCTGCGACGAGAAAATACATAAAATACAGATAAAAATACAGTTGGACTACGAGAAAAAGGCCGTGTATGAAACCCCATGAAAATCAAGTAGAAAAAAAAAGGCCGAGGCGCCGACATGAAGTCGGGCGGGCTCGACATGAAGTCGAGCCCAAAGGGTGCAGACCGACATGAAGTCGGTCCCGCGGTGTGCCATGGGGTCGGTGGTCGGCCTCGTGTTGCTGTCCGCCGTCGCCGTGGGTCGTCGGGCCTGCGTTGCGGTGCTTGCACAAGAGGGAGGTGGGTGATGGAGGAGAAAGGACACGCAATTGCTTGACGTTGTTTGGTATCGCCTTCACCCGGCTGCGCGGACAGGTCTAGACTCGACACTGCCCCAGCACAGCCTCGTATTGATTTTCACCTCCCAACTCCCACTCCCGCCCAACTCCCCTTGAACCAGACTTCACGTCTGGTTCAGCAAGACTACACGTCTTGCTATTGACTCGGACTTCGACTTCACACGTCGAATAAATTTCCACAGATTTTATTTGCTGCAAAATGGATCCCGTCTCGCCCAGAAAGCCGCATCCCCACAGCGTCGATCTGCTCAGGAATCGGAGCTCGACCCTACCTTTGGGGCCTTTCGACGGCACTGTCGGCGCCTTTGCTCAACTTGGGGCTCAGCATTACTTCATCACCAGCAACGCCGACTATGTCCCCGCCGTTCCATCCATCACAGTACCCCATGCGGTTTTCCTCCGCTCCGACATGCGTTACGGGACGGATGACCCAACGCTCTGGCCCCAGCAGTGGACAGCTGAGTACCCTCATATGCCCCTCATTTCCACGAAAGGGTCGTGCCCCGAGCTGGATGTGATGTGGTGGGACCCGTTGCCGACAGATTTTGCGGTCGGGAGCGCAGTGACGCGAGGGCTGGGCCGCCTCACGCATGCATGGTTCTCCCGACTCTTGCCTCCCATCAACGAGCTTGTCGCGCGCTGCAAAGAGCTTCATCGTACATCGCCAGCTCTCACCATACCCCTTTTTGGTGCGCTCATTCAGCACATCACCATGTGGCTGGAACAGCTGCAGACTCTGCCAACAACGTATCCCAAAATGGTTTTCGGGCTCACCTCGCTGCAACGCGCCTTCCTCGAGCTCGATGCCCTGTACAACTACATGACAATTTACCAGGCGCGAATGAATAATTACATGGCTCCCGTCTCCGCGGATACCTCCGTCGCGAAATTCGTGGGCGCGTTCACCACTGTCCCCTCTGTTGCTCAGCAGCTGTGGGCGGCCAAGGTGCCATTTTGGTTTCTGCGACCGGTAGATTTTTTCGATGCAGAAAACATTTTGAGAGTCGTGCCCTTACGGGAGCCAGAGTTTGATCTTCCTGACGCCAACGCACACGGCGCTGGCGCACCTCCGGTTCTATACAGCGGTAACAGTACCTTGCAAAAGATTGAGGCGATCAAGCGCGCCGCCGTTCATACGCCGTGGTATTGTGACCCGTTTGAAACAACTGACACCTGTGCTCGCTCGACTTCGCCCGATCCACCCACTCCCCTTGCAAGCAGCTCTCGCTCGGCCGTGCACCCGCGTTCATGTATGTCTTTTGTTTGCCAAGACTAGAACATCGCTGATCCTACAACAGCTGTTCCCGTCGCCCTCGGTTCTCCACCAGTCGCACGCAATCGCCCGCAGCAGTCGCGTTCGAAGCCATGTATGTCGTCAATGGCGAGCAATTGAACACCACTGACAGTAAAACCACAGACTCACCCAAACCACCGGCACCGAAGGGCCCCGTGAAGACTGAGCGGGATAAATTCAGTCCCTTGCTGATTCAACAAATGCCTCCGTCCATCGTCTCAATGGCCAATGCTCTTGCGCTGGTTGATCGCTCGGTAACTCCATATACGTCTAAGGATGCCGACAAACGATACGTCCTCCCGGAACCCGCGTTATTGGTCAACACCGCCCCCGAGCGACGTCGTAAATTCCTTCACCACTGGAATCTACTGTCTGATGGCTTCATCTACATGTTAACGCAGCACCCGCAACTTCTGCGCCCGCAGGAGTGGAGAGACATCTTGGAAGGCCTTCTGACGAAGTGCGGCCCTGTCGGGTCTCCAAGGTACAGGCGGAGCGAGAGGCTCCTAGACTGTATTCGCCCAGCGTTGCAAGCGTGCCATTTGTCGAGCGTTGAGGGCTTCCCCGTGCCTGTCGAATCCCTTCCCGAGTTCAGCCTCGAGCAAACTCGGGAGATCGTCTGGCAGGTTGCGGAGACAAGTTTTCGTTTCGAATTTTGCTCTTTGGACAGACGCGCGTCACAGAAGAATCGGCTGGACGAGGTCAAGGCCTGTTTTGCTGGCCATATGCTGGTGGGGGTGCCATTGGAGATGAGCCAACGAGGTTGGGCTGCAACAACACTCGAAGAGCGCCACCGTTATGTCAGACGGACAGCGACTCTAATGCTGGACTGGACAACCCAATCACCTCGCCCAAATATCATCCGTCGTGTCGCCGACCGTTTTTTGAATTGGTCCCCAACCGACATGGAGGCTCTGGAAACCGCCGTGTGCTGCTACTACACACAAGTGTTTTGGGAGCACTTTGGTCGCGCCGCTGTCGTGCCGTTGCGTCTGGACCATGCGCTGGAGAAGGAGGATGGTGAGCTGTAGGCTATATAAATTCTTCTCTTGCTGCGTGTTGTCCGCCGTGTGCTCCGTCCCGTACTCGTATATAATTGCAGACACATCTTGCCGCGAAACGCGAAACTACTTACTGCTTAGATACCTTGTCGCGAAAGTAATGTATTATACTGTGATTAAATTACCTTTCTTGTTGTGAAACTAATGTATTATACTGTACATTGCTGATATTATGTATTGCTCACATATACAATTTTTTTGACATTTGTTGCATGGTTTGCAGTGTTAAGCGCCCTCCTAAGCGCCTCAAGTCTGGATCCGAATTTGCACAGCCGGCTGAAGGCGATGCCAAACAAAGGCAAGCACTTGCGTGTCCTTTGTCTTCCATCACCCACCTCCCTCTTGTGCAAGCACCGCAACGCAGGCCCGACGACCCACGGCGACGGCGGACAGCAACACGAGGCCGACCACCGACCCCATGGCACACCGCGGACCGACTTCATGTCGGTCTGCACCCTTTGGGCTCGACTTCATGTCGAGCCCGCCCGACTTCATGTCGGCGCCCCTGCCCTTTTTTTTTCTACTTGATTTTCATGGGGTTTCAAAACACGGCCTTTTTCACGTAGTCAAACTGTATTTTCTAGTGGTAAAACATCCCATGTACATATATCATTGTGCTTGTAATTATTTACCAATATCTGGGATTTTGACACTGTTTTTGCTGAGAGCTACGTGCGACTCCGAGGCGTGCCGTTTGCATATCCGACCGGAAGGAAAAGGCCTTCCAAATTGATGCTTGGTGAACTTGGCCACATCAAACCCTTTGTTTTGTCTGTCTCAAACAGTGCGGTTTTCTTTGTGCACGCCACGAGCTGAAGTTGACCTTTTTTTTTGGCAGCATCCCTTGTCTCTCTTCCCGTCGTATCCTGCAGCATGAAGCGTGTCGGCAGGCGCAAACTTGAACGCGGCAAAACCGAGTCGAGCACAGCACGTATTGCCACCAGTGTGCCTTCTTTTAAAGTTACTTTCCACACAGGTGCGGTTTGCGCACCATCGTCCTACATGCACAGTCTCACACCCAGCCAGATGCAAGTCCTTCTAAAACTCAGCAACGCTATGTATTGGGCGCGACAGGCGCGGCACATGCGCCAGATCTTTCAATGGACTGCGTCCCCGACGAACCGTCACTACCACTCCTTGACGTGACTGAAGAGGAACCGTGTATCAAACCCACCTATGAAACCACGGAGCCGTCCGCGGAAAAGGCTAAGAAAACACAACAGGTATTTGTTCATATGCCACCAGGGATTTGAATAAAATTAATGTCTGTCCAGAATGTAGCTCATATGAACGAACTCAAGGCCGAGGAAGGTGTATTCATCGACCTCCTGCTCTCCCTCCACTACAGCTCCCAGCTAAATACCCCTTGTGCTTGTGGCGACCCATCTCGGCTGCGGAAGGTTGCCTGCCATGATTGCCACGAACCACCACTTCTGTGTCGCCATTGCTGGCTGGCAAAACACCGGACGATGCCCACGCATTGGGCATTCGTTTGGAACGCGAAGGAGGAGTTCTTCGAGAAGACTGACTTCTGTCGTGTTCTGAAGAACTCCGTCATTGGGATTGGCCACCACGGTGAAGGGTGTCCCGACGCGGACCTGGGACGGTCCTTCACCTTGGTGGATTCAAATGGGATTCATGCCACCGCCGTTTCATTCTGCCGGTGCAAGACTGCCGATGGGAAGCGCAGGGAACCAGATTTTCAGCAACTCTTGCGAGCGGGCATATTCCCCGGGAGCGTTAAGGACCCGAAGACTGGCTATACACTGGGTTTACTCCAGTACCATCGTCAGCAGCGGAGCCAGGGCAAGGGTTCTGCTTACAATTTTGCCCTCGTTCTGCAGCGGATGGCCGACCCTTTTTCGCTGGTGCAGTTCCGGTAGGTGAACAATTATCTGTCAAATATTGCGAGTATGCTGATCTGATCTCAGGACATATACGGCAACTTCCTCGCCATTTCGCGCTTTTACGAATCTCTCCAAATTACCATCGAGCGTGGCGAGGCACACGGCCTCGATATTCCTCTCCCTGGCGAAGTCGACCGCCCATATCCGAACCGCCCGCCGGGATTCCTTGGTGTTAATTGCGCGGCGTGTCCGGAACGGGGGGTGAATATGCCTTAGTTGTGGACGTAGCCAGTTATCTTCGGTGAGTTGCAGAGACGAGTTCCCAATCGAGGAGACAACTACTAATGGAATATAGACATCTCATCTCGCAGAATTTAACGCTTGATGGAAACTGGAAGGCAAACCTATTTTTCAAACGCGACGACGGCAGCGACACAGCCCTGACAGAGGGTAAATTGTATTTTCCTAGTCAAAGGGAGTTTGAAGAGTTTGCAAGACGTACGTCGTCCCAGCAGATGATAAGGTATATCAACTTTAAAACTTTACAAGTCCTCGCTAATGACCACAAAAGGAGGTACCCTGTAAAGCGAACATTGGCTCCATCCGCCACCAGGGACATGCAAAGTACGGAAATACGGCTGTCAGCGGCGTCGTCGCCTGCGCGTGCGACCACACTGTCTTGGGGTCCCTTGTCGACATGCTAAAGGGTGAAGCGTAAGTCTTGCGCCTCTGAATGACTAGCCCTGTACTGATTTCTATGACCAGTTTTGCGCTGGGTACATACGCCCAACGCGAGCAGTTGCGGCACACCAATTCGCCGCCCACGGCCCAGAATCGGTGTCGCCCATCAACTTCAGCTACGACAGCTGGTGTTCGTTTGTGGTGAACCAGGTCAAGCGGGCCGTCGCGCTGTTTCCAGAGGAGGAGTGGCTTCACTCGCTACTAGCCTGCGTGGAGGGCCAGATCCCAGCCGACCACATTAACGGGCACGGCAGCGACTGCAAGACTACATGGCAAGCGGTCTACTTCGCTTGTCGGGCGCACTTCCACGGGGAGACGGCGGAAATGATTTGGGCGTTTCTGAACCCTCTCGGCTCCTCAACGCGCCAAATGACTGGTGGTGCACGGCACGACATTATCAATTTTGTGATGCAAGCGTGGAATACGCTCAAGGTACTTCGTGCAGGTAAGTTGCCTTGAATTCTGATATGTATGACGCTAACCACGCTAAATTTATAAGCGGAACTGCTGGCTGCTGAGCGACTCGATGCGCTACAGCTGTTCGAGCTCCACATGGCTGTGGTGGAGGACCTCAGCAGGCAGCACGCGACCGAAGTCCCTGCTTGGTCACGACTCTCGAGGAAAACTACGAAGGCCCCCGGTGGCAAACCCCAAAGCGTGTATCAGCACGAGGAGACGACAGGTATGTTTCCATTGGATCTCGACGTACATCTGGAGCTCAAAGATGTTTAGTACTGACCATGGAGAGTGTGCTGGCTACCATGATTGCCGCGGAGCAAGAGAAACAGAAACGTAACGCGGGGCACAAGGCGGGCACACCGATCGCACAGTGGATTCACGACAGAATGAGCATTGAGCGTTCGCAGTAAGTGGATACGATTTTGGCAGGAACTAGTTCTAATACGCCATGACGCAGGGGCCTGGCCATCGCGCTTCTGCGCAACCATCGCGAGCATCCGTTGGAAGATACCTGGACGAGCATCACCAAACTACGCGACACCCTGAACCTCGATCTCAAGAAATTCAGGGAACGCCAACGGGAGATATTCCCGCGTCTCAAGCTCAGCGCGCTCGACGTAGATGAGCCGGAGTTGACGGTCATCCAACTGCCATCGTATCGCATGAAGCACGGACAATGGCCCACCACTCCCAACGACGCCAATGACCAGGACTCGCAGCTAAGGGAGGCAGAAATCAAGTTGCGCTGTACGGAGGCGGACAGTGGTATCCTCGCGGTCCGAGCCGCCTCTTTGGCATTGTCCGCAGCCAAGAAGGCGCGGGAGCAGGATTATCGGGGTCAGGCGGGTATCACAAGGTCGCAGCGAAACCTTCAAAAGGCGGAGCTCATGAAGACATTCGAGATCACCATGTACAACAACGCGCGGACCGCCCTCATCCATCTAGGCCACATGGAGGCGGACGCTGTGGAGCCTTATCGGCCGCTAAGCCACCGCGACACTCGGAGGAAGGAAACTCATTTACATCGTGCAAAGGGGGACTCGCGGTTATTCAACGGGACGGCGTGGTATTTGCAGAGTGGGGTGACAATATCACAAGCGGCGGTGGTTTCGGCAGTGTCGCGAGAGGAGCAAGATGATGAAGACGATGAGCCTCAGTTATTGGCAGGTATCCAGACACTGAAGCGCTCCGGTATGGCAGCACCTAGAAGTCTCCTACACATGCTGACGTACATCCAGGAGGTTTGCAGCACAATCGTCGCAGCAAAAAACGTCTCCGGGATATCGCTCCTGAAGATGTGGACGTGCATTCGGCGCCGTCATCTGATGCAGAGGCGGACTACTTGGAGACGTCGCCGTCTAAACGGGGAAGGCGTAAGGCGGGGAAGGAGAGCGTGAAGAAGGGGAAGAAGAGAGACGGTTGGATCTGGCTTGAGAGCTTGATGCGGGGGCAAGGTCAAAGCGACGAAAAACTGGCAGCGTACAAGAAGGAAAGTAAGTGTCCAGCATGTCTATTGGGTGTCGGATGTATGCTAACATGAGCTAGGTGACCGAGTGCAGTGGTTCCGCGCCGAAGCGGAAATGTACCGCTGGCTGGAGCAGTACGAGCGCAAACACGCGGAGCTGTTCCGTGTGATTGGGCGGTACCGCCGCGACAGCGTGGTATGGGCCGGGCAGGCAGACCGTGAGCAGCAGCGGAATGGGGGCCTCAATGGTAAGGTAGCTTATGGTCGAATGCAGGCCGCGATCCACAGGCGGCTCGAGCACAACGCAAAGGTGATTTTCAAGAGCGCCGAGTCGGGAGCGCACCACGATTGGGTTTCTGCGACCAGCTTCGACGAACTGGTCACCAAGATTGATGGGTGGCGCGACGTAGTTTTCAAGTGGATGGATGACATGGTGAGGGCCACGCTTCTTCCCTGGATCATATTATATTGTTTATTCACCACGGATTAGGACATACATCGGGCGTACAAGGATTTTTAACGCGGCGACTGGGCCCTTACCGGTAGACGTGTATTGGGGCTCTCGCATGCCACCCCCGTGCTCGCAACCCGGTCGGCGGCACAATCTGGCTGCTCGTCGTTGCACAGCCACAGTATACATTTAGGTACTTAAGTCATGGTGTAACTCAAGTTGTTAACGGGTACTTAAGTTACGGACGGGACTTAAGATGTTGTAAGACTCAAGTTGTGAGCAGGACTTAAGGTCTGGGCGGGACTTAAGTAGTTTGTCAAGTGAGGGGCACTATACAGGCGGGCGCCATACAGGTGGCCCGCGGGTGGAGAGAACTTAAGTTCAGCCAGAACTTAAGACCCTTTGGCGGTTCGGACCGCCCGGATCTTAAGATCAGCTCATTCTATTTCATCAAAGTCGAAATTAATGCCCAGCCCCTCCCCACCGCCAATCGCCACACTCACCCGATTGTGGGGGCGCATAATGTGGTGGCGCAGGCGACGCCGAGGACATTGCGACCTGCGCCTGTACGCCGGCGCCGGCGCCGGCGGGCGCTGGTATTGATTCGGGTGGGGGTGGTATCCTTGTGGATTTGGATTTGGGTAAGCGGCATACGGGCCTTGGGGCGGTTGAGGGGACGGGCCGGTGCGGGGGGCGGGGCGGCGGCCGAAGATGTCTTCGTAGGCGGCGTGGCGCTCGGGGCCGGGTGGCTGGTGGGGACCCAGCGGACGATCCATCCAAGGCAAGACGAAAGAAGTAAGACGTGAGGACAACAGAGACAAGCGGCAATCTACAACAACTAACCCACCCCAGCGACCACCTCGGGTATTACGTGTGAACCTGTTGGGTACCTTAAGTTGTCGTGAATTAAGCCACCTAAGAGGTACGCCTCTGAGGGAGGCCCGACGCCTGCGGGGAATTAGTGATACTTCTTTTATTCATACAATTGACATTGGCCGCGAACGCCTCCTCCAGAGCACCAGAGGCAAAATTTCCGTAGGTCCTTTGACGCGCACATACACATTCATTGCAGGATTAGATACACATGACATAGTATAAAGTGAAATATGTATGCAGTGAGATGTCACCAGCGGCGGGGCGCGGTGCCTTCACATTCGTTTGCATCGCTCGGCGGGCGGGCAGTCATGTGGCGTGCGTGAGGGCGGGCACGGAGGCGTTTGCATCGCACAGGGGTGGCCACGAAAGTTGCGGCGGCAGGGGCTAAACAGGCGGTGCGAAATCAGCGGCGGCGGCGCGTTCCCATTCATTTGCATCGTTCGGCGTGTGTGAGGGCGGGCGCAGAGGCGTTTGCATCGTGCAGGGGCGCAGCAAAGGTCGCAGTGGGAGAGGCGCAAACCAGCGGACGGGGAGGATGCGAAACCAGCGGCAGGGCGGCGGGTTTGCGTTTGCTTGCACCGTGCGGGCGCGTACACACGAGGAAATTGGGGAGCGGCCAGAGACTGGGCAGTGGCAGGACGGCACTCGCATTGTGCGGGAGCGTTCTCGTTGGCGGGGGGCGGGCGTGAAAACCTGGGGCATCAGCATCGCGCTGGCGCTGTGCGGAGCGTAGCAGAGGGGGTTCTGTGCTGGTGCTTGCATCGTTGCAGGGCCAGACGCGGATGCAAATACAATGGAGTGGGTGCGAAATAAGTGGCGCGCTGGGTGCAAAAACAGTGGCGGGGACTGCGCATCGCATCGCGCGGCGGCTGTGTGGGGGCGAGTATAAAGGCAGCGGCGGGGGCGTGGAGGGCTGCGCAAGGCATTCGCGTCGCACAGTGGCAGCACGTTCGTGTCGCCGGGGGCGAGCGGGACGGGGCATTAGGGCTTACATTGTGTACTTGGCGGTAGCACAGCAGCGGGGTGGGCGAGAAAGCAGCAGCGGGGTACGTGTTTGTGTTCACCGTCGTTTTGCATCATACACACGCCATGCACTTCCAGGTCTTTGGCGTGGGCGGGAGTCGAGGGTTTTGCAGCGAGTTTGGGCAGCGCTGGGAGCGAGCAGGTCGGGGCAGTGCGAGGGAGGTGCACGGGAGGTGCGTTGGGTGTGTGTGTGTTTGTTTCAACCACAAAGGGCGAGAGTGCCGGCTCCAGATTCGACCAGGCATCCACCAAAGGCAACGGGCAAGGTTTCCGCTGCATCAGACAAGTACGGTGTCGGGATGGGGCAGAGACGGTGGTGAGGTGCCGGAGAGGACGTTCAAAGGCTTTAGAAACCTTGAGGGAGTCGGGCACGCACCGTGAAGCTGCGCACCCCTGGTTTCCATGAGTTAGGGGTTGATTAGAAAAAATGTTTTTGTGCAGAAAATGGAGACAGACGGCGTACTGGAGGCTCCCAGTGTGTCTGTGGTACTATTTACGATGTCCTCCAGCAGTCTCCTCCACAGAGAAAGTTTCGGTGTAGCATTGTATGTTGAAGATGGTGGTAAGAGCCAAGTTCTTAATTGGAATTAAGCTGGTTTTTGGGTGATTTCGTGCACGGCGAATTAAACGGTCTGAAAAAATGTAAAAATAAATCAATAGGCAGCGGGCATTGTGACACATACGATTCCGATGCTCAGACCCACTGGTAGCGTGTAAGATACAGTGCAGAGAAAAATAAAGGCGGGGGTTGAGGTTTATTCGTCATCCGATTGGCTGCCTGTTGAGGTAAGTGGTGCCACCACTTGACACCTTCGACTTCCAGGGGAGGCGGGAGGCCGCGAGGAGGCGTTGTCGCGGCGAGCCGTCGCCGCAATGTCGTGGTGAGGATGGAAGGAAACTGTTTCCGCTTAGACGCCCGCAAGCGCCGATCTAGGTCACACTTTGATGAAATATTCTCACACCACCTTTTACCTCCTGCGCCTCTGTCCCGCCTCGTTCGCCTCCGTTTGCACCTCGTTCCATCCAGTTTCAAGTCTGCAAGGCATGTCGGCACCAACGCTCGTTCTCACCGTTTCTGACAACCCTGCCACTGCCGCTTCAAAAGCAGCAGCGGCTGCAAAGTTTTGAGCCGCCCCCGAGCCTGCTGCAGAATTTGCACCCGCCGCCACTTTAAAACCCCACAGTTTTACGCTGTGTGCGCTGAATCGCACAAGGTAGGGCTCGAGTTTCATTGACTGCACAATTGCACCATGCCCGGTACCACTCCCCCAGATGCCGACGGTGCCGCCGGTGCAGAAAGCGCCTGCATCAAAGAGCCGCATGAGCGTACAATCACGCCATGTGTCGCGCCGCTGTACACACCATTCATTGGCACCCTATGGTGCGCCCAATCGCCGCCACGCTGCGAATGCTGCCGCGCACCCCCGACCGCCGCTGGATGGTGCACAAAGCACCCGCATGAAACCCGCTGCCACATTCAGCGTACGATCGTGCCATGTGCCGCGCCGCTGCTCACCCCCGCCTCAAACCCCTCCATCGCCACCCATGCTGTGCGCAACCGCCTCCGGACGCCGCATAAAGGTACAATTGCCGCCGCGCTGGCCCCCGCGATGCCCTAGGCAGGCCCCCCACGAGCAAATACATGAGCGCCCCGCCGCTCCTTTCACATCTGCCCCGCCGGTGCAAACGCGAACCGTAACGCCCCGCCGCGATCCGATTGTCACACCACCTCCTGTAAATTACCCTTTTGTGTATCTTAATACTGAAATAAATACAGGCTTCGGTTGTAAACGGGTGCCCGCGACGTGAAACGGCCAAAATAATACCGCCTCCGGGTCTTTTGGAGGAGGCGCTCGCCACCATCGATCCCACCTGCCGACGAGAACGTTTACGCATGACGCGAGCGCCCCTGCACAGTGCCCTTCGCCGATGTGAGCACCCCTGTGCGACCCCACGCTTGATGCGAACACAAAAACGCGCCCAGGTTTGATGTCGGCCCCCAACTGGTTTTACGCCTCCCCCGCGATGGTTTTCACTTTATATTAGGTTCTATACATTTTATCTTGTGTATCTATGTTTAATATACCTGCACACTGCACCGACTGTTATGAAATACAACGATAATGTCGCCTCCGGACCTCTGGAGGAGGCGTTGGCGGCCACTGTCAGTTCAATTAGTAATAGAAGGATTCCTTATACGTCAGGCCTCCCTCAGAGGCGTACCTCTTAGGTGACTTAATTCACGACAACTCAAGCTACCTACCGGGTTCATACGTAATACCCGAGGTGGTCACTGGGGTGAACTAACCGGCAAACTCCACAGACGTCACTTGGGAAATCTTGTCACTGTCACTTTCAATCCTTCACCGTTTCAACAGTTCTTGTCAGCTTGTGCCAGTCTCAGTCTCATATTCCAACTCTGGTCTACTCTGGTACACCGAATTGTCTCAGTTATCTCCGCTTGAAATGGTCTCGGATGAAACAGTCTCGGACTGGGATACTTACCGACATAATGAACCTCTCGTACATGTCTCACCTCTGCCACAGTCTGAGTCATCTTGTTCAATTCCGAGATACCAATCTCTCTGGTCTCTTACTTCTCCCTCCCAGTCCCTTCCTTCTCTCACCAACCCGCTGAGCTACCCCAGCCCACCGACCTTATTACAGAAATATCTCTCCCTAAACTTGGACCTATGTACACGACTTGACTGGGTACGCATTCCCTGGGCTGTGCTGTGCGGCGCCCAATGTCATCTACTCTGGCTTGTCGACGGCTCTGGCTTAGACGGACTTCAAGACTCAAAATATACTTTAAGACTCAAAACGGACCTTTCTTGAAGTTGCGCTCGACCTCTTCCTTCACTGGCTTCCCATGAGTACCAAATCCACATTCTCCAAATCCCCCTATCCGTTAACCAAAATCGCCCTGCCAACATCGGACGCATTCCCTTACCCACCTGCGAACCCTGCCCGTACCTACCACCGGTTCCCAGACTCGTGTCGTAAAGCCACTTCTGCTTCTTTCCTTTCACACCCCCGCAGCTCCTTCCCTCCCCTCCTCAACCCAACCTCTCCCATCTCAGCTATTCTTACTCGTATGACTAGCGCTTAGATGTACGTGGTACACATCTCCGTTATTAGACTGTATATATAGCTGCCCCTATCAATATCTCAGTTGGGTTCCTTTTTCCTTTTTCCGCTCCTCGTCTCGTCTCGTCTTCGTCTTGCATCTCCGCCAACATGGTCTGACGTTGACAACCAAAGCCCGAAGAATTATATCAAACATGCCCGTTCTAAATCTACTATAGACGAACGCCGAATCCGAGTCCGAGTCGACCTCCGAAATCCGGCAACTTGCCAACCTCGGCCGTCTCGGTCGAACTCTGCCCGTACCTACTACCGGTCCGATCGTGTCATAAACCCACTTCTGCTGCTTTCCTTTCACACCCCCGCAGCTCCTTCCCAACCACACCTATCTCGGACTCGAACGACAGTCGAGCTGTACAACGTGGACACGATACACATCTCCCTTATACCTCATCGCCCACCGCCGTTATTAGGCTATAGGCAGTAGGGCCCCTATCAATAGTAAATACCTTCCTTTTCCTCTCTTTTTTTCTCTCAGGCGTGTTCTGTCCCGGGCCCGGAAATCTAACTCACCGTAGACGAACGGCGAACCAAGTCAAGAAATACATTCCACATCCCCTCGACTCGATTCCGAAAAATAAATCCAACATTCCCACCGAAAAAATCAAATCAAATCGCCAAAGCCCGTTCGCGAGAAATCAATGGCCTCAAGTCCGAGCCCGAGTCTTATAAATCTCTCGTATGACTTCGACCGGACATGGTATGTATGTACACATCTCCCCACGTCTCACGCCTCACCGCCCCCCGCCACCGCCGCTGTTCCTTTTGATTTCTCCCCTCGTAGGCTGGGCTGTAGGTGCCCCTATCAATACCTACTAACCTCTCAGGTTCCTGTTTCCGCTCTCTGTCTCGTCTCGTCTCATCTCGTCTGCCCGCATCTTCGTGTAAGCTCTAGATCTGACCCGAACAGTCTCATCGTATACGTCTGTGTCCCGGGAAAGTCGCGGTGTTCAACTACATCTCAAGTTAACTTATCCGGTACCGACCAATTCTAATTGTGATTCACGAATCCCGCCAAAATAAATCAAACATTCCTCTCCCCAAAAAAATCAAATATATCAAACCCCATATCACCAAAGCGAAATTGCGTTACTCCAACTTCAAGCTTCAGTCCGAGTCTCATAAATCTCTGAGTATGCATTCGACACGGACGGATACACATCTCGCTCACCGCCATTGCCTTCCGCTCGTAGGCTGGCTGTAGGTGCCGGTGCCCCTATCAATACCTACCTCTGGTTCCTGCCCAGTGTTTCCGCTATATGTCTCGTCTCGTCTCCACATTTCCACCGGCATGGTCTGGACATTGACAACCGAACCCCGAACAATATATCATGTAGACATATACCCCGGACGGGAGAGTCGCGGTGTTCTATATCTAACTCACCATAGACGAAGCCGTGTGGATACCTCCAAAATCCCGCACTCGACTGATTCTGATTCTGACTCTAAACCCCGGAGAAACAAAATTCAACGCAGGTAGGCAGGCAGGTAGGTACCATTATACGAAATCAAATCATATTCCCATCCCTATATCCCTGTTATGGTTTCGTTGATCCCTGCCCTTGAGATTGAGCTGCCTCCGAGTCCGAGTTTGACCAGGTATCCTGTAGTTATCCTGTAGTTATAGTGTCTTGAATATAGGTCTGGATCTGGGAGTGAACGTTATAACATACCTACATACACGGCCAGAGCTTAGTACTTAGATGCGATGGGCGCGGCCGAGTTTGAAGGTAACATTGACCCTGATCCTAAAAAAAATCAGCTGTGTCAGGGTTAGAAATTGCCATTATAATTCGCTGTATGTACTGTACTCACTTTGAACTTTAAGTAAAAACTCCCAGCTCCCAAGTTAACTGCTGCCTATGGCAGACCCGGATCTATGACCTCATCCCGGCCTAGTATTGTATCAAATTAAAATTAAAACATTCCTCGTTCGAGTCCACTAAATCTTCGACCTCGGAGGGCTCAGGGCAGACGTGTTAACATTTTTATCCATAATCATATGCGTAGATTTGGATTCGGCTTCGGCTTCGGATTCCGATTCCGAGGCAGACTCACCAATCCAGTCCACGCGCTATACATCGAACAAATCAATAGTATTATTGATTCCCGATTAGCACGTCTTCAACCGTGACTCCCGTCCGTCCACTCCGGATCTTCCAGCTGAGAACCTCAACCCAGGGCCGCACATTTTTTTTGCTCATCGAAATAGTATGTACGTATGTTATAGTGCTCCAGCTAGGTGTACTTACGAAAGTTGTCAATGAATTCATGAACCTTCCAATTGCGCCTTCCAAACTCATCGCTTGAACCTGACTGAATCTCGTCTCGGACGTCCCAAGCCGCTGTCGTTGAATTCATCCATATAAATCTTAACCGCATCCTATAGCTAAATAGGATTAAAATTTCTCATTCACGGAAACGTCGGTGGGGTGTTTTATGCGTATGCGTAGATTCTGATGATTCGGATTTTCAGCTCAGATTTACCTGTCCGCCGCTGTCCACGCGCTACGTATTGAATAAATTAATAGCTTTATGTCATCGATTTCCCGACGTCGATCGCACGTCTTCAACTCCTTTCCGTCTACTTTTTTTTGGTTTGATCGGCGAAATTGTATGTATCTTGCACCGGTAGAGGCGGAATCTCAGCATTGCAATCCATTCATCGCGTTGACGGAAGACGCGATATTTTTGACGAGATTTCAAGGACATTATAACGCTGGTAAAGAAGTTGTTCTATTGGCCCGTTTCCCACGGGTGTCTGTTCAAAACTTTTAGCAAATGCCAGTGAACGCCCAGACGTCACAGCACAGCACTCGAGTTACACGGTGCACAGCCCTCCTCAAGTTTTTTTCTCTCTTTCTCTTTCTCCTTCCCCTATGCCGCCCTTGACTCGACAGGACACCCTCGCGAGCGTCCGCAGTTGGTGGTCGGATAGCAACTCGTTGCTCCGGTACGGGCCGACGATCAACCTTCATGCAGCGGCAAAGCCGCTGATGAAGTGGATGTATCATCGGCAGGCATTGGAATTCATCGAAAAAATAGAGGCAGCCAACTTTCAACAGCAACAGTGGAGATATGGATGTCGTATCTTCCGTACGTTGACATCTCATTAATATTAATTGGCGGATCTGAGGTTGCGGTAGGTGGGACTTTGTCTCAGTGGCAACCAAGACCGTCATTCTGCGGGAGTTGGACAAGAGAATTTATTTCTCCAAGGATGCAGCACAGGCAGTGGTGGATTCACCTGGTTTCCTATATATCTGTGAAATGCTTGGGTCACCAGACCCAGTGGCAAGGAGTTCATCATGCAACTTATTAGGCAGCCTGACACGGCACGAGTGCACCATAGCACCCATCTTAGAGATGAGAACCTGTGAGCGACTTGTGGCTCTCCTGGAGTGAGTGTGATACATTTCCTTTTTAAAACAGATTTTCATTTAATGTGATTCAGTGACCAAAATATTCTTTCGACGGCCCTTCACACATTAATCAGGATTGCAGATTGGTTGGAGGGAGCACAGGCTATAGTCGATGCAAAGGTGCAGGACCACATCTTGAAATTACTCAAATCTCAGAGCCTGTGGGTCGCGAATCAGACTTGCCAGCTTGTGAGAGAGCTGGCTGGCCATGAGCTCACACATTTTGGACTTGAATCTTTTGAAGCAGCTTGTGGGCCTTGCAGAGTGAGTCATTGGATCAGACATATACTATCTTGTAGGAGACTCGATGTTGAGACCTTGCATTCTAGGAGACACTCCGCGTACGCGATGCAAGCACTCCTTGTAATTAGTCAATGGCCAGAAGGTGTCACAGCTCTTGCAGACATAGATGCATTTGGGAGCTTCAGCATCCACTTTTCAAACCTGCTCGGCAAAAGGGTCAGGATCTTCTTGAGGTACACACCAACTCAGACTGAGTGTACATTTAGATGTAGTTTGGCCAAGCAGTCCTTACCGGAGAATCCAAGGAGATTTGTGAGTCTATCTGAAAGAGAAGTGATGGAAGCAGTGTGTGAGAGCAGCACATTGCGGCACGTATCCTGAATTAGAAGTGAAGCCGTTTGCGGCTCGTCGGATCGCACGGCATCCAGCCCAACACATATCTCTTTTATCAAATATTAAGCATGTCGGAAAGCGCTGGCACTTCATTTCATCTGCGGAGCCCTCGTCGAATGAATTTGAAGTGACATCCGATAGGTTGACGAGTACTCGGTGAGGAATAAATAAGTTATGTCGTAATTTAGGGCAGGTTTCGGCCCGTGGTTCCGATGAGCGGAGAGTGCGGCTTGATTGCGGAGCTTAAAAGCTTCAGAAGACCGAGTGCTTAATTTTATAAAGAGGGTGATTGCTCGGTACTGGGCCGGACAGCCAGACTATGTGCCCGAAGGAGTTGATTAGTGACAGGGGGATAATATATATTTATAACCCAAGTCCGCATCACAATCATTTAAATTTTTTTGGGTAACACAAGAATCCGAACTGAAGGGTAATGCCTGTGCCAGAGCCAAGAACCTCACCGAGCAAATTTGAATCAGGTTGTTATGGTGCTACTGCGTGTCCACCTTCCTCCTGCGATGAGTCCAATGACTCTAGGGTATTATTCTTGGTATAACGACGAAATATAAAAGAGAGGATATAATACATTTTTGCGTCAAAACTTGTGTTCTTGTTGTCTTGGTGAAGGAGGATTTGGATTTGCATGCTCACTGAAAAAATAAGTGCTGCCATAGTAGGCTTAGCTTGAGATAAGCTATTCTCTGAGCTTTTTGGAGAATCAATTAGTACAGTAGATTCCGCAAATCTCTGTTTCACTTGTGGAATACAATTTGGGAAGCACTTCGAACTGCGCAGGCACTTGGATTATTTGAGCAACCATTCAAGGTAAATATTCAAGGATTCGACAAGATACACCAGTCCAACCATATGTCTTAGGTTGACATCCTTGAGATTGCAAGGAAAATGGTATGAGGTCAAGAGTGAAGTCTATCAAGAGACGAAAATGGATGGGTCCCATTCTGCCCCAAACTGTCCAATGTGTTGAAAAATAGCCAAAAAAAGGCCAAAATCGCGACTTTGCGTGCGTCATTATTGGACTTAATGGACTTTGAATGTCGGATTTCAAAGACCACATGTACAGCGCGACTAACTAATTCACTACTTGGATTAGGCACTTTCGATTGCGATTTACAGCTATAAATGAACCAAGTCAATGAACCGAGTCCCAATGGCCTTGTGTTTTCTCCACGGGCTTAGGAGCCGGACCATTCTCCGAGTCCGCTTCGATCCCAATTTATTCTGGTAACTGCGACGATTTCTTTCTTCAACTCCCTGTTCCAAAATGTAGGTTTCCAGTCGGCGTTGTTTCACCGAGTTCCTACTAGGACTTTCATTGCTATATTTGCTAAATTTCATGGCAAGAACATTCCTCTCCCGCTCCAGGTACATCTCAGACACCGCCTCTTCTGACCTTCACGGCCGGGCTCCGGAGGTACGTTGAGAGACATTTTCCAGCTATTCAGGGATACCTCTGGCCGCAATGAGGCACTGAAGCATCCAGTTCCTCGAGATCCGGGTCTCCATCTACTGCTCTTGAATCCACATAATGTGTTTGGTGTTGAATTTCCCATCGACGCGAGACGGTCCGAGTCGCCGCACATATTATATGCAACCTCAACTTTGCCTCCATTAAGCCCATATTGGCGAAGGAAAGTCGAAATTTCAACTCCTTATCCGGTTTTTGCGCAGCGATGTAAGTACTGCTAGTGGGGTAGCTCAAGTTCCTCCTCTTTAGCTTTTTGCCGGACCAATTCTTCTCGAAACTGCCTGTTGCGCATGCCGGCCTGACTCGGTCATGCTGTACATTCGTGCCAGTGACTGGGCTCGACCTGGCTATGCGCTACATCTCGCCCGAATTAATTCAGCACATCTCATACTCGCTGTCCGCGACATAAAGAAAGGGAACGCGCTTGAACGCAACCAAGGACGACATCATCGCAGAAACGAGGTTCACAGGATTGTTAGAAGTATGGGAGCTTTATATACCAGATTTTAGCGTGAAGTGGTTCGTAGAGAGGGTCAACACTTGAAGCTGAAGTTAGCACACAATGTTGAGCATTGGACGCGCCATTCTCAACGCTAGCATTAATGTGCACTCACCAGACGTAACGTTGTTGCTCGTATTGTTGAAGAAGACCACAAAACTTCTGCCTCCATCCCTAGCACGCGTCAAATTTGCGCATCCAACGATCACTGGCTCTTAAGGTACCGGTGCGCGTCGAAAGAATTCTATCCAGCTAATTTTGCAACCCAAAATGTCTTCGAAGTGCAACACACCTTCGCTTGGGCGCCATTCTGACCCATTTGCCGTCGGAAGTGGTTCATATAAAAGTTGGATAGGTACCATTGAATATTAACAGAAAGATCCGTTTGGAACTGGCTGAGATTTGGACCCGAAGGTTTCGATGCACTGTGATGATTCCCTATCAAACCGCAAAACCATTCAATTCCGGGTCGATTTTCGTCGTTCTTTGGAGGTATTCTAGGACTAAATGTATGGCGGTTTCATTTCCGGAGGTTCCGATTTGCACTTTCAACACATTTTTGCACTGCAAAGTCGTTATTCTTTTGGGTCTACCACATTTATTGAACAAAATGTGCCACCTCTTTCCCCTTGCACATACGCCGTGGCCCTTGCACCGAAACTATACGCCCACACGGACGATCCACTACAGGCACCGCATCGGTGCCTACGCCTGTGTCTCATCTACCATCTGCACCTCTGCTTCTCCGTTTCCCTTCTCCGATAAACCATACCCTGTAGATCCTCGTCTCCGTGCAAAGCACATTCCAGAGTCGGAGATGGATCAGGGAGGCAGATGTATATCGGCCATCCCCTGTCGGATCTCGTCTCTTCTTAGCAGGAGCCGCGTGCGAGAGAAAGACGCGAGGTGCAAGCGCGACCTCCTCTACGTCCCATTCGCGCGGTACATCGGGTAAGCCAAAGCCAAACCTCCCGACCAGGAAACGGAATACGAAAAACCAAAACCAAAATGAAGCCGACAAGAGAAAGTAATAGTCTCCCGCCAAAAAGAGAAAGGAAGAGATGAAGGGGTTAGCATAAAATGGGACTCACATTGCGATCCTGCTGCTAGTGTTGTACATGGAAGAAAGGAAAAGGCGTCAGCAAGCGTCACGATCCTCGCGGTCAGAGAAAGCGACAACAGAAGGAAAGGCATGAGATAAGGAAAGAAGATAAGAAAAGGGCAGGCAGAATGAAGCGAAGCGAAGCCGTAAGTTCGATATGACTGAGGGTGCCAAGTGCAACGCGAGCAAGGACCGAGAACCCAGACGTCGACGCAGGGTGCTCGAGACGAGATCGGGAGCGAGATAGAGATGGAGAGCACGGCCATGGTTATGGTCCCTCCGCCGCATGCACGTCTCGCCATTGCCGTCCCACAGCGCAGTGGACGATACGCAATGAGAACGACCTGTCGCGATGCAGCAGGATGAATGGATGCAGGAAGCACGAAGCAGGTACGCGCGCTCGGTGCTCGGGGTGTGTGAGAACACATGCCCCGCGCACGCGCACTGACTCGTCGCGCGCATACATCCTCAGCCTTCAGCGCCAAGGCCAGCGAAGGAACGGAACGCGAATGCTGGTCATTCGTCTCGTCGTCTTGCAGTCCAGAGAGTCTGGACACCTGCCGTGAGGACTGCACCCCATCTCACATCTCACACGTCCTGCAAGACGCTTTGCTGAGTTGAGCCGGGACGCCCGCACGCCCTGCGCCACACCTAGCACCGTATCATACTCGCTCCGAGGTCATTGCTCAAAAGCTTGCGCCGCTCTGAACTTCGAAGCCATTCCACCACCCTCTAGCATCGCTCTCTCGTCGTGCGTATAAAACCGGCGAGTGCCCTAGCCGAGCTTGTGTCTGCTTCCACCATATGAAGCGAGATGGATGACGTCGGTGGGGGAGAAGTAGTGTGGGGGATGTTGGAGACAGAGCACCAGCGCAATCCAGGAAGAGGGTGGAGCGGGCGTACGATAATGTAATCGATGAAACGGTGCACTTGCGTGCAACAGTGAAATCTAATATCAAAAAGAGCAAGACAACGTCTGCTCAATTTAACACCAAATATAACACTGACTACTACTCAATAATGCGCGTGTGTGTGTGTTCGGGGAAGTAGGAATTAAAAACCCTTCAACCTTAAGAACAAGTGGTTGTAATTGACTTTATGGTTGTCAAACCGTTGGAATAACCATAGTTAATTTAAACAACCCCCAAGTTGTAGTGGCAATGTAATAGAACCCACAAGACTGATAAGTCTTGCTGAACTAAATAGCTGGTGAGGCTAAAGACTCAAAAAGAGCTTTGTGCCAACAAGGGGGGTGATAATTCACTGTCTATCTAGTACATTTGGTGGAGCTTTATAGTGTTACTGGCTACTGCGGGTTACAAACAATATAATAATTTAGCGGAGAGAGAATGCACATTTGTAAGTGCCCAGATAAATAGAATAGAACATCCCTACTGTCCAGCTTTAGAGAACAGAGCATCCAGTCTGCTCAGATCTTGGGATTTAACCATCCGAGCAGCTTTAAAGCACTATTCCTAAGCCAATTCTCCCTACCAAGCCCATTATTAAGTGGTATGTACTCAACAATAGACCAATCAACCTTACAAACCTTCCTACAGGCTGTATTGTCATTTCCCTACGCGAAGACCAAGTGCACATCGCGCCATTAGCCCTCTTAATCATCCATTTACAGGTGTGTTGTTCCTTGTTTGTTCCCTACTTCAAGACGCGCTGGGGCACATGACCACTTCAGGGCCGGGCTTTCCAGTTCCAGTGTGCGTACATAGTTCAACCTTTAGTTCAATAGACTTCAATGGCAGTTTAACTGATTCCTTCAATAACTCCCTTGGTTACCTGGCATCTATATTGACACCGAACTTACTACACAGGTTCTCTGTAGCTTGTCGGGTGAGTCCTATAGCTAACTGATTAAACTCCAGAATAATACTAGTTACTCTGTTAAGAGTACTGATAGAATCCCTTCATTCAATATTGTTTAGAGCTAGTTTTCAATGCTTCATAGGTTTAATACTCAGTCTCGGGACAAGACTAGTACCCTCTGTGTCTTACTTCAATTAGATTGCTCTAATGTAACTTTGTAAAATCAAAGAATTTAGGCGTGTTCAAAACCACGCCTTATCATCGACACGCACAGTCGTAGCACATAGCAAAACCAAGCAGGAAAGAAAAGCAAAGGCATGCACCTCTCGCCCAAGGGCTGTCCTCGTCCTCGTCCTCCCCTCCATCCCCATTCCCGCGTGCTCGGGCGGGCGCTGGTATTGATTCGGGTGGGGGTGATATCCTTGTGGATTCGGATTTGGGTAGGCGGCATACGGGCCTTGGGGCGGTTGAGGGGACGGGCCGGTGCGGGGGCGGGGCGGCGGCCGAAGATGTCTTCGTAGGCGGCGGTCCATCCAAGGCAAGACGAAAGAAGAAGTGAGGACAACAGAGACAAGCCAACAAACGGAGGTACGACGTCGAATATTGTTGAAGCGTCTGTCTAGGAGAGACTAGAGACAAGCGGCAATCTACAACAAATGCCGGCAAACTTAGTCTCTCCTAGACAGACGCTTCAACAATATTCGACGTCGTACCTCCGTTTGTTGAAGTCTGTTAGTAAGCGCGGAGGTCCGATCAGAGTAAAAACCTTGTTACATAATCATCGGAGTTTGAATTTCCTTGTATTCTCGCCGTTTTGACCGCGCAAAGCATTTTTCTCATTTTATTTCAGTGCAGACTCACTATTAGTGTATATCTGCGCTGATTTGTGTCTTAGGAATGGCCCAAAACATCCTTGAATTAGGGTTTCAGCACATGGCTCAAGACGATGTGACATGAATATGATGTTTACCCATCAACTTAAACTCTTCCACAGCAACGTCAAATGGTACTCAAAAAATCCAAATAAATTTGGGCAATCACAGAAGATGTGTATCATTATGATTATTTTGTTTCTGGGGTACTTGACATGGAGCAATGGGCTCATTTCGCGATTATGTAATAAGCTTTTTACTCTGATCGGACACCTGAGCTTAAAACCAGACTACGGCAAACTCCACAGACGTCACCAAAGAAAATCTTGTCACTCACTGTCACTTTCAGTCTTCAATCTGGCAGTTGACGACTTCAACTCGCGATCGACTTGTCAGCTTGTGCCAGTCTCAGTCTCATATTCCAACTCTGGTCTACTCTGGTACACCGAATGTCTCAGTTATCTCCACTTGAAACGGTCTCGGATACCGGCATACTTGGCGACAAAGATATAATGAAGCTCTCGTACATGTCTCATCTTTGCGACGTGTTCAAGTCCGACGCTGGCTGTATGATATCAATCTCTTCTTTCCCTTTCTCTCTCAGTTTCTTCCTTCTCTCTCACCGACCCGCTGCGCTACCCCAGCCCACCCGTCTTATTCAAGTCTTATTGCTGAACTTGAAATCCTTCTCTCTCTAGGCCTGGATTCGCTCCTTGACTTAGTACCAATTTCTGGGGGCAGTGGGCCGCCCGATGTGATCATCCGTATTGTTTATCGACGGACTTCAAGACTCAAAACGTACTTACCTTTCGAAACACAACCCACTGCGTGTCTGCCCCCAACGCCACGTATAACCACAATACTCCACTGGCACTCGCTGTCGATAATTCTCCTAGTCTGCCTATCCATCTCAATCCAATATCCAACATCGCCTTGCCAACCTCGGACGCACTTGCTCGCCCATCTGCGAACTCTGCCCGTGCCTACGACCGGTTCCCAGACTCGTGTCGTAAACCCACTTCTGCTTCTTTCCTTTCACACCCCCCAGCTCCCTTCCCTTCCCAACCACACCTATCTCGGACTCGGACGATAGTCTAGCTGTACAACGTGGACATGATACACATCTCCCCAGCCCCTCACCGCGCCCACCGCCGTTATTAGGCTACAGGTGGTAGGGCCCTTATCAATACCTTTTTTTTCCGCCTTTCGTCTCGTCTCAGCTGCACATCTTCAAAGATCCTCATTTACGCTCTGGTTCAAATAATTTCATCCCGCACGTCCCATTCTAGATCTACTATAGACGAACGGCGAATCCTATACCGCAATCAATTTCTGATTCCTCCCCAAAAGATTTATATTATGTAAATCCCAAACCCTATCAATAGCCGGGATCCATTTTTTCCCCCCCTTTTTCCTCTCCCAATCTCTTTCTCTTTCTCTCAGACTTTTCTACAGTCCATATCTCCTCATTTACGCTCCGGGCATTAACAAAAGCCCGAGCAATGTCCCGAGAACGAGAAAGTCACGCTGTTCTACGTTCTACATCGATATTTAACTGACTAGAAGTCGGATGACCAGCGAGTCCGAGTCCGCGTCCGAGTCGACCTTCACAACGGCAAATCCCGCAATCTGATTCTGAACCCCGAACAAAAAATTCAATGTCTCTACGAAATCATAGCAATATCTCAAGCCCATTCCTAAAGCCCGACTCTGCTCTTGAAATTGATGAGATGCAGTCATTTCAAGTCTGAGTCCCGAGTCTTATAAATCGCTCATAGGCTTCAACCTGGACGTGGTATATAGTACACGTCTCCCACAACCCACTGCTGCTGTTCCTTTCTCGCTCGTAGGCTGTAGTCTGCATCCCTATCAACATCGGCCAACCTCTCAGTTCTTGTTCCCTTCTTTGATCTTGTCTCGTACACGCTCTAGACAACCAAAGCCCGAACAAATTCTCCGAAAATCCGTACGCAATCTACTGACTCCCAAAAAAATCAACATTCCTCCTTGAAATCAAATCATATTACATCAATCCCAAAGCCCGTTCGTGCTCTCGAAATTGAGATACCTCCAACTGAGGCTTCAAGCTCCAGTCTTAAATCTCTCATAATATTTGACTTCGACCCGGACATGGACGTCGTGTGGTATAGACATCTCCCCATGCCCACAGCGTCCATTATCCCCTTTCGCGCTCGGCTGTAGTCTGCGCTATAGGTGCCCCTATTAATACAAATCTTTCGGGATCTCTTCTCGTCTCGTCTGCGCATCTCCAAGCACTGTCCTGTGCACTCTGGACATCGACACCCAAACCCCCAACAACTTGTCCCGTTCTGGATACTCCCTCGTTCCGAAAGAAAAAAAATCAACATTCCTCCCCGAAATCAAATCAATCCAAAGTCCGGTCGTGCTTGGGTTCACCCCTACAGTACTCTCGAAACTAATTGCTTCCAAGTCTTACGAGTTGTACCAACAACAAGTATCCTGTAGTTGCCATTGTAGTGTCAATAACATAGACATGGACCCGGAGTTGAGTTCCGAACATCACGACTACATATATGTGGTTTCCAACTTAGGTGCTCCAATTTTGGTACGGATACGGAATGGTGTCAAGAGAATAAGAGCCCTAGCGAGTTGAGTGTAGCCTGGTGCATAAAAGTAGTTGGTGCTGGTTGAAATTTCCAACTACAGTGACCTATTCGATCGGGATTGCAGTCTCATGGTCACGTTGACACATTTTTACGACATTTCACGGACATTAAGGCTGTTCAAAGAAGCAAAGCTGTTCTATCGGCCCCAAATCGGCCCGCTTCCACGGGTGTCAGTTCAAAAATTAAAATGAGTGCCGAAACGTCACAACACAGCAGCCGAAATGGCTGGAGTCCACGAGGCTTTACAGTCCTCTTCCCTCTTTCTCCCTCCCCCCATGCCGCCCTTGACTCGAACGGACACCCGCGCAAGTATCTTCAGTTGGTGGTCGGAGAGCAACTCGCTGCTCCGATACGGTCCGACAATCAACCTTCATGCGGCGGCAAAGCCGCTGATGAAGTTGATGTATCACCTCCAGGCAAAGGAATTCATCAGGAAGAATGGAGACAGCAAGCTTTCAACAGAGATGGTGGAGACGTACTTGTCATACTTTCCGTAGGTGTTAACATTTTATTGTGTGACCTCATTGGCTGATGCGATGTTACTGCTCTAGGTGGGGCTTTGTCTCATTGGCAACAAAGGTCGCTATTCTGAAGGAGTTGGGCAACAAAAATTATATCTCCGCAGATGTGGTGCAAGCAGCGGTGGATTCATCCATTCTCGATTACATCTGGGAAATACTTGGGTCGCCAGACCCTATGGCGCGGCGTTTGTCATGCTGGCTATTGTGCAGGCTGGCTCAGTACAGGTGCACCATCCCTCCCATCTTGAAGATGGGAGGCTGTGAACGACTTGTGTCTCTCTTAGAGTGAGTGTGATACATATCCTCTTTTATGACAGATTTTCATTTAATGTGAATCAGTGACCAAGATGAGGATATTGTTTCCTGGACCACTCTCACATTGGTCGAGATTGCATGTCTGTTGGAGGGAGCACAGGCTATGGTTGATGCAAAGGTGCAGGACCACATCTTGAAATTACTCAAATCAGAGAACCAGGGGGCCACAAAATGCACCTGCCGGCTCGTGGAAGCGCTAGCTGGCCATGAGCGCACTGTGCTGATCATTTTGGACTTGAATCTGTTGAAGCAACTCATGGCACTTGTCGGGTAAGTCATAGGATGACACACATTATGTTGGAGGAAACTTGATGTTGAAACCCCTGTATTGTAGGGAATGGACTGAATATCCATTGCTACACTGCACACAGTTAGTCAATGGACAGATGGTGTCGCAGCTCTTGCAGACATAGCTGTAGTTGCAGAGCTTCAGCACCGAGCCCATGGGCACCCTAACCTACCCGAACTCCTCGACAATATTGCTCGGTACAAGGTGGAGAGGTGGACTCTGCACATGAGGGAGGAGTTGATTCATGACAGAGGAATATATATAGACATTTGTAACACAAGTCTGCCTCACGATCAAAATTTGCATTCGGTGATACAAGAATCTGAACTGCCTGTGCCAGAACTAATAATCCCGCCGAGCAAATTTGAACCAAGTTCTTATGGGGATACTGTGTTTACCTTCCTCCTTCAATGAAAGTCAAGAGTGCCTTCAATGAGTCCAATGACTCAGGTTATTGTGCCTGGTATAACGAAATATAAGAGAAAAGACACATACATTTTACCTCGAAACTTGTATTCTTGTTGTGAAGGAGAAGTTGGATTTGCATGCTCACTGAAAAGTAAGTGCTGCCCTAGTAGGCTTAGCTTGAGATAAGCTATTCTCTGAGCTTGTTGGAGAATCAATTAGTACAGTAGATTCCGTAAACATCTGTTTTGCTTGCGGAATACAATGTGGGAAGCACTTCGAACTGCGCAGGACTTGGATTATTTGAGCAGCCTGACCAACCATTCATGGTAAATATTCAAGGATTCAGCATGATACACCAGTCCACTCACGAAAATGAATGGTCCCATTCTGCCCCAAACTGTCCAATGTGTTGAAAAATAGCCAAAATGGGCCAAAATCGCGACTTTGCGCGCGTCATTATTGGACGTGATTGTACGACTTTGGATACACTTAAACGAGGAACCAGCACAATCAAGTATATTGAAGTGGTGGATACGAGTTGTAGTGTTATAAGTGTAAGAGTAAAGTTGTCTACAAGTATTTGTAGACGTTGCTTTTATACGGCTATAAGCCGTCTTATTCAAACAGTTAAATATACGTGCAATTAGGCGCGGCAAAATAAAGGGATGATTACAAATCATCCCAATTAGGGGTGCTATCCCGGCGGGGCCTAACAGTGATGGAGCTTGAATGTTGGATGTAAACCGGACCACATATACAGCGCGATTAATTCATTGACTACTTGGATTGCGCATAGACTTTCGCTTGCAATTTACAGCTATAAATCAACCAAGTCCCAATTGCTTTGTGTCATTTCCCCGGGCTTGAGCTTCTGGTAACTGTGTTAAGTTTTTTCTCCAAAAATGCAGGTTTCAAGTCGGCGTTGGTTCACCAGGTTCCTAGGACTTTGACTGCTATACTTGCTGAATTTCACGGTGAGATTGTCCTCTCCTGCTCCAGGTGCATCTCAGACGCCGACTCTTCTGACCTTCACAGGTGCGCTGAGGGATATTTTAAGCTCATTCAGGAATACCTTTACTTCTCATAGAAATATCGCCGCAATGACCGAGTTCCGCGGAATCTA
The DNA here is from genome assembly GCA_029378395.1 of Mycena leptocephala. Lineage (NCBI taxonomy): Eukaryota > Fungi > Basidiomycota > Agaricomycetes > Agaricales > Mycenaceae > Mycena > Mycena leptocephala. The sequence continues at coordinate 127,167 of JARJLF010000343.1, forward strand.
GGTCTCCATCTAGTGCTGTTGAATCCATAGTATGTTCATTGTTGAAACTCCCATAGACGGCGAGACGGTCCGAATCGCCGCACATAAACACATGCAACAACTTCTTTCTTTGCCAACTCGCCCGGGTCCTCCCGGGTCATCGAACTTTGAAAGCCCATGGCATCGTTGATGGCAATTTCAACTGCTTCTCTTTGCTCTCTTAGTCAGTACCTGGCCCTCGCGTGGGTATTGAAGCAGCTCAAGTTTGTCCTCTCAGATTTTAGCTTTTGTCTGGACCAATTCTTCTCGATACCGCCCGTTGTACATACCGACTTGACTCGGACGGGCTGTACATTCGTGGTGACTGGGTTCGACCTGGCTATGCGATACACCTCGCCCAAATCAGCCCAGCAGATCTCATTCCTCGTTGTCCACGACATAAAGAAATAGAACGCAACTCGAATGCAACCAAGGACGACATAATCGCAGAAACGAGTTTCGCAGGATTATAATATATTACTCAAAGTGCGGGAGCTTGATATGCCAGATTCTAGCGCGAAGCGTTTCATAGAGGGCCATCACAACGCTTGAGTGCTTGGACGGCGCCATTCCCAACGCTAGCATTAATGTGCACTCACCAAAAGTAAGATTGTTGCTCGTATTGTTGAAGACCACAAAACTTCTGCCTCCATCCCTAGGCACGCGTCAAATTTACGCATCCAACGATCACTGGTACCGGTGCGCGTTGAAAAAATTCTATCCAGACTAATTTTGCAATCCAAAATGTCTTCGAAGTACAACACACCTTCGCTTAGGCGCAATTGCAATTCTGATCCATTTGCCTTCGGAAGTGGTTCATATAAAAGTTGGATAGTTGCTATTGGAATATTAACAGATATTGACAAAATTCCGTTTGGAACTGGCTGAGAATTGGGCCCGAAGGTTTTGATGCACTGTGATGATTCCCTATCAAACCGCAAAACCATTCAATTCCGGCTCGATTTTCGTCGTTCTTTGGAGGTATTCTAGGACTAAATGGCAGTTTCATTTCAGGAGGTTCCAATTTGCACTGCAAAGACATTATTCTTTTGGGACTACCACATTTGTTGAACAACATGTGCCACCTCTTTTCCCTTGCGCATACGCCGTGGCCCTTGCACCGAACTATAGGACGATCCACTACAGGCACCGCATCAGGGCCTGCGTTTGTGTCCCATCTACCATCTATACCTCTGCTTCTCGATTTCCCTTTTCCAAACCATACCCTGTACATCCATGTCTCCGGGACAGAGGTGCGAGGCACTTTCCGGAGTCGGAGATGGATCAGGGAGGCGGATGTATACCGGCCGTCCTTTGTCGGGTTTCGTCTCTTCCCGGCAGGAGCCGCGTGCGAGAGAAAGACGCGAGGTGCGAGCGCGACCTCCTCTACGTCCCATTCGCGCGGTACATCGGGCAAGCCAAAACCAAACCTCCCGACCAGGAAACGGAATACGAAAAACCAAAACCAAAATAAAGCCGACAAGAGAAAGTAATAGTCTCCCGCCAAAAAGAGAACGGAAGACATGAAGGAGTTAGCATAAAAGGGGACTCACATTACGATCCTGCTGCTAGTGCTGTACAAGAAAAGTGCCAGTAAGCGTTACGATCCTCGCAGTCAGAGAAATAAGGAAAGAAGACAGGAAAAGGCAGATAGAATGAAGCGAAGCGAAGCCGTGAGTTCGATATAACTGAGGGTGAGTGCACCGCGAGTGAGGGCCGAGAACCCAGACGTCGACGCAGGGTGCTCGAGACGAGATCGGGAGCGAGATGGGGACGGAGAGCACGGCCATGGTTATAGTCCCTCTGCTGCATGCACGTCTCGCCATCGCCGTCCCACAGTGCAGTGGACAACATACAATGAAAACGTCCGACTCTGAGAACGACCTGTTGTGATGCAGCAGGATGAATGGATGCAGGAAGCACGAAGCAGGTACGGGCGCTCGGTGCTCGGGGTGTGTGAGAACACAGGCCCCGTGCACGCGCACCGACTCGTCGCGCGCCCACATTGTGGATAGACGAGAGCGCATACATCCTCAGCCTTCGGCGCCAAGGCCAGCAACGAACGTGAACGCTAGTCATTCGTCTCGTCCCCTTGCAATCCAGAGAGTATAGACGCCCGCCGCAAGGGCTGCACCCCATCTCACATCTCACACGTCCTGCGAGACACTTTGCTGAGTTGAGCTGGGACACCCGCACGCCCTGCGCCACACCTAGCACCGTATCATACTCGCTCCGAGGTCATTGCTCAAAAAGCTTGCGCCACCCTCGAGCTCCGAGCTTCGAAGCCATTGCACCATCCATCGGGATTTAAACAATCTGCTCGTGACCTCGCGTACGAGCGCGTACGCGCTCGTACGCGAGCCAAAAGTTCGCGCGCACGCGAATCACGAGCTATATCCGAATTCTCACGAGAGCTGTCTAAAGGTGATTGACACTTGTTCCCTCGAGGTATTTCGTGCCTTCTTTGTGGATAAATACGCACCCATGAATTCTTGCATAGCTTCTTCACCATGTAACATTGCATACAGGTACTTTGAGATGTATTCCATTCTCAAAATCTTCGATTTATTTAGGTTTCGCGGTCTCGTGGCTCGCGTAGTCGCGTCCACAAGATCTACGCGACATCACAAGATCAAAAGATGGCGCGTGAAATGTGCTTTTGCTGATGTCCTCGACCATCGCTCTCTCGTCGCGCACATACAGCCAGCGAGTGCCCTAACCGAGCTTGTGCCTGCTTCCACCAGGCGAAGGGAGGCCGGACCGAGTCGCTGATCCTGATTCCTGATTCCTGAACCTGTCGTCAGGAATATCCGAACACACTCTTAATCACTGAATCAGCGCTCATTCCTGTGCCTAACAACCTGCACTGTGAAATAAACAACAATCACCCATCAAACTACCCTTGAAAACGGCCCAAAAGCTTCAAAGTTAGGCTCAAGTTACCCAGACGAAAGTAACAGTTAAGTTACTTTTTCATACTTTTAACTTACAAGTTACTTTTACTTTACTCACTCCGCAAAAAGTCAAGTTTCGGGGCTCCCAAAAACGTTTCTGAAATAATTCGCATCAGCAAGTAAATATACAGCCCTGAAATTGACACCAAAATGCAACATTTCTGAAGGACTGAAATGCATGCTGAGACGAGTCGTTTCAGCATTAGTTTTCAATCATCTGAAATGTCCCGTACCAGGAACCATATTGGCCTTCCAGAAACTCCTGCTGAAATCATACATTTCAGGAGCAGTTTATTGTTACCTCAAATGAATCATATAAGCTACAGTTTCGGGTGCCCCCGAAAGTATTGTTTTCAGACTGTCTGAAACCCATTGGCCCGGCCCGGCCCGATCCGTTTTGGGAAGCCTGGAAACATTAGTATCGGGAACACCCGAAATTGTGGCGGATACTATTGTTTTCAGGACACAATAAACTCCTCCTGAAACCCTTTGTTTCAACTTCTGTATCAGTGAGGTGGATATGGACCCAGAAACGGGAATTTTCGGGTCCTCAGATGCTGTTCCCGAAACGACCCGTTTATGTTACCATTTCAGCTCGACCAGAAACATAGATTTCAGGTACACTTTCAGGTCTACTTATTCTGATGTTGATATGAACCATTTCCGAAACATTTTTGGCCCCCCTGAAACCTCACTTTTTCCAGAGTGACTTTACTTGCCTGCCACGAGTAAAATAAAGTTACTTTTCGCAGGCCAAGTTAGTTTCGCCAAGTAACTTTAGTAGCCGTAGGTATCCTCTATGCTCATCGCACCAGCCCGTCCACTGCTTCTCAAAGTAATCAAAATTGAGGTAAGAGCGATCGCTTTTGTGGTGCTTAATCCTGACGTTCAAATGATGCTCTAAAAGAGCTATCAATTCGATCGGAGACTGAGGGAATGTCTGGGTTTGTTGAATGTCGGAATAATTCTAGCACTTGCCGCGGACATGGACTCACCTTTAGCCATTGCACAACATTGTGAAGATCTGGGAAAGTACCAGGCCAATCCCGGGGATCCACGGCTTGTGCAATATTACCCAAGAGCGGTAAAACATCAAGAGAAGGAGGACAGCATCTCAGCATGAAACCCCATAGGGAAACTATCCACCTTCATTCCAACGTTAAATCGAGGCTGCGTAATATGAACCGGACGAAACTCACGGACTGCTCATTTCGCCATTAATCAACGCTTGTAAGACACGGAGCACCCCCCTTGCAAACTCCAACATTACTGAATTGTAATCCAGTCTTTCCACCAAAGTTTCTTTCCAAATGAAGGTCCCCAGACCTTGTAACTGTGCCTGGTCGTCACCAACAATTCTACGCAGAGGACAGATGGCCGCCCTTAGTTCGTTCCACGAGAGGTCGAACAGAAAATGAATCGGGGATAGCAAGCGGCGATCCGGACAGAATGTGTTGAGGATTCTAGAAACATAGAGGATCTTGATCAGCTGTGGAGAGACCTGCGCCAGAATATCGTGGCAGTTGTTTGATTGCTGCTCTCTTGTAAATCCGGTTGCAGTCCATGCTTCCTCACACAACGCCATAAAGGCATAGTCCTCCCAAAGGTGAATTAAACCTTCCGGCTGTGGGTCAAATTTCTTAAAATGCCGATTAGCCTCATTACGATGACTCTCCAACAAAACATACTCTCAACCAATGAATAATATCCGTGATTGATTCTAACCCGGTACCACAATCAAGGGTAAAATGCGGGTTTATAGACTGCAGAAGTGGTACAAGATTGGAGGATGGCTGGGCTGAAGTTATATATCCAATGGTTGTATTGCACCCGGTGTACCTGAATATAATTTTGGTTAAATTCTCCGTGATCGAATACCTAGAATTTACCAGCAAAGGTGATTCCCCTCATTGCGCCCAGATGAAAGTGCCTCGAGGATGCGATAGGTTAATTTGAAGCATTGAGAACTGCCGATATAAAATGGACCCGATCGCGCGGGATCATGAAGGAAATCGAGGAACGAGGCATGATGCACCGTAACGCAAGGTAGACATCCTTCAGTTAGATGGACGACAGAAGCTAGGTCACGGAGAATTAAACGAAGATCACCCGATTTGAGGTCGAGCAGGTGTTCAATGTAGGAATAATCCAGCGCAATTTTTGAGCTGATGAGCGCCAGGATTTCGATGAGTTTAGGCCGGAAATCCAAGGGAACAGCAGACAGAATTTGGTGGTAAATTTGGTCGAGAGTACCAAATGGTGATCCAGATATGCTGTTCTCGATGCCCATGACAACATCAAGCCGATCCCCTGGCCGAAATCGTTTATCGTCGATAAATTTGATGACAGTAGAGGCATAGATGAAGTATCCGGACGATCTTTTAATGAGCTCTTGAACAATTTCTGATCGAGGCCAGGGAAATGGGACTGCCACCATGGTCTGATGCTCTCGATAAATTCGGTCAAACTCATCTAGCAAATATCTGCGGACGTCCTGGAAAGACTGGTTGATGTTTAATGATCGATGGATTCCGTGCAAGCCTGGTTCAGCGAACGTCTCGCGAATGTGGCATTCCGGCCGGCTGGCAATGAAGAATAGAATGGGAAAGTCCTCCCGGTGAACCGCGTTGCCGATTGATCGCAAGACCTCCTGCTGAATCTCCTCTCCATCGCATTCGTCCAGGCCGTCAATAACAACAGACACTGGCTGAGCAAGAGAACTGTTCTGGCATGGCTCGACGATCAATTCTTGAAGTTGGTCCGAAAGTGACCTATCAACGATGGCAGGGTCATTCTCGATCCTCTGCGAGATGAGCGATTTTAATTCGGGAAGGAGGGCAAGTTGGTACGCAATTGTTGGAAATAGTTTCTTTGCATTCCCACGAGACGAGTGTTCACGTTTGAAGAAGAAGCTGCCGCCGAGGCGACCATTATCCCTCAGCCTTTGGCAAAACGACTGAGCGATGGCAGACTTGCCCGACCCGGCCGGACCACGCAGCCAAAGGATGCTGCTACGTCGTTTATCATGCTCGTCTGTGCAGGAGGCAGCCTTGTGGTCAACGTGGCCTTCTAACAATGACGTGGAGTCACTGCTGTCTCCGTCAGACAACGATTCAGAATTTTCATCGTCTTCCCATGGGTTGTACTCATCGTCCTCGGACGTCCAGTTTCTAGGTGGCTCAATACCGCATGCCCAGTTCCACAGGACATCAAGCAATTTCTTCCGCGTCTCGGGATGGCAGCGCGGCTGTGGAAACCTTTCTGCGGAATCGTAAAAAGCGTCACCGGCTATGGCCCTATGAAGAATATGCAAGCCTGATGCACTCAGCTTCAGTGCAAAATTAAGGATATACATAACGAATAAAAACTCACCTGCTTCCGCATGTAGTTGAATGTTATTCACATTTCCACTGATAAACGTCCCGCCGTTGATGTTTGTCGGGGCTGCGTCGCGCAGACGATTCCACGGAAAGAAATTATCGCCATCAATCTCTAGCTGAGCTCCCAAGTTCTGTTCCGCTGGATAGTAGTCGCAAGATTGGCTTGGACCTGACTCGAAGGCGGCGGAATAATATTGAGGTTGAGAATACTGATTTTCCACAGGAGTATGTGAGCTGGTGAGATTCTCGAGGGCAGGAAATTGCGAGTTCCAAGGCAATCCAAAATGGTGTTGCGATGGGCCCTGATTCTGGAGCGATGGAATCGACTCGGGACACAAATGTACTCCGTGACCGCTCGACATCGGTTCAAAATACAGACCTGGACGGATGTGCCCAGGGGTTGCGGCTCTGGGACGTCCACCGTGAAGACCTGCGCCCCAGACGTGGCCGGGCTCCGTCAACGGTGGGTAGAACTCGAGTTGGGGAACTTGTCCATGTGGGTAGCGGGACAGGGACGTCGATAATTCACTTGCACTGGAAGTGGACCGCCCCTGTCCATAGGCGTTATTTGCAGGATCAGACATGATTTGCTGCCGGTGGAAAACATCTGCGGAGTATGAGAAGTAAATATGGCGCAAGGTCATCGGACGCACCGTAAGGAAGCGTCCTCGCGCCTCCCCGTCTTCCTGTTCTCTCTGCGCCCACCATTTGACGACCCGAATCTTCACCGTGAAATTCAAGTCCCGTCAGCAGTTCATGGACATTCCCCGGCGGCTGGACGCTTTGGAGATTGAAATCTCGCTCGATGGCAGTGAAGTTTCCGCCGTTGATCTGTATCTGCGAGCTAGAAGCGAAGAACGCCATGGAGGAGGAAGCAGAAGAGAGGGTGGGAGGCGAAAGTCAGGGTTGAGGCGCAGAGACTGCTGCGTATGCGGTGCGGTATCGTTGCGACGTGCCTTGACAGCGCTAATGAAACCGCGAAAGTCAATGACATGATATTGGTGCGTTACCCTGCAGGCAAGCTGTCGAAATGGCTATCAGCCAGGCCGTAATGCATACGAAACCAATGTGGAAGGCACATACTGCACGAAAAGACCTGTCAGCGAAGCCATGCCGAGACGCTCCTTAACGGCCAAAGAGAAAGAAATTATCGATCAACCGCAGATACAAGGGGCAAGGAGATTTTGACGCAGCACTGACGTTTGACGCATGCAACGTCAGTCTGCGTCAGTTGAATAACTTGAATTTTGCGTGAAATTGCGTCAGTAGTTGAATGGTATTTATCTGCTGTCCTTGACCTCCCACCTTCCACAGGCATCTGTTAGGGTAGTCAATACATCCTTTGACACCTTAAGGGAGGCATTTAGTCGGTGGTAACGGTGTTTAAAAAGTCGAACAAAAGTCGGTGCAACGTTGGTGCAACGTCAATCAAGGTCAGTTAAACGCCAATGTCACAACGTCACAAACGTCACTGCGTTGGTCTGCGCCGGTTTTCAACGTCAATCCAGCGCCTTGCAACGTCAGTTGCATTCTTTGTTAGCGTCAATCTGCGTCAATCTGCGCCGGTCTTGCGCCGTGACGCAACGTCAGTGTGACTGGACCGCGTCACCTCGACGTTAATTCCAACTTGATTCCAACCTTACATGTGCTTTCAATGCGCCGATGTTTCCGTGTTCAACGTTGGCTCAACGTCGCTCCGTCTAGCCTCTGCACCATCAATGTACGAGCCACCAGAATTTTTCGTCTCATACTTAGACACAACTGTTTCAATCTTTCACCACTCTGGTCGCCCATATCTCACTCTCAATTATCTTCTGCTGCCAATGGCCACAAACTTTCTAGGGTGACCTCAACATTGTAATTGGCCCTCCTATGGATCTATTTTGTTTTGAACTGCGCTTTAGCACTGGTATCCAATGAAGAATCTCATTTCCAATATCTTGAACAATTCGCGCCGCTATGATTCGCATGTTGACGCTGTAAATATAGAGGCTGGTTCAAGGCTGGTTCAACTTTCCACCAAATTTTCTTTTTGAGATTCTCAGGTCTCAAACCACTCGAATACATTCATCACAAGTGTCAGTCAGCTCAAAGAGTCCGCCAGCTGAGCATGTACACTTCACAACTGTTTGCGCCGATCTGCGTCAGTACGTGTGCCGCTCAGTATTCCGTGAACTTGTTTTCCCACTTATTTCGTGGGGGTAGACTGAAGTGTTGCTTGCCGCCAGTTTAACCTGATCCACGGCAAATTCCTGGATAAGGAGTGGAAGGGGAGAAACACTCACAACATCCAAATGAATTTCAACCAGCAATTACGATACTTAATCGCTCTTATCATTCCGAAGGGCCGATCTCCAAACTTAGTTTTGGAAATCTTTGTAATGTTTTTATTCGCAGTGATGAAGGTACAGCCGTTTGCTTATGTTCGTGAAAGTGTGTGTGTGTGTGTGTGTGTGTTTGCGATCACTGGCATGCCCGGGCAAGCCTGGAGCCGAGCCTTTCCGGCGACTCTTATGGGTTGGTTTACCTCGTGTTTGGGGATTGGAGTGCCAAATACTTTATTAGCTCATCTTAGGTGGCAGGCGGTCCAGACCGCCCTTGTGTCTTAAGTCCTGTTAAGTTAAGGCTCCAACCATTTCCGTTTAGTTTGCCCGGGGTAGCAAACAGTTTACAAACAGTTTGTAAACAGTTTAAACAGTTGTCAAAAATCAACCACTTACCACCGCTTGGAGGTCGAGTTCTGATCCAAAAATTTGTGCTAGCCTGGTCCATTCGTGTGTTCGAAACCTACACATGGTCCCGGAGCACAGACCCGCTCACTGACAGGCAGGACCTTCCAAATTAGTACGCGTTTTGATGGCGGTCAGCGTTCTCGGCAAACGACGCGCCTGGATTCAGCCCTTATCCCGCCTTCACAAACTGCTTGGTACACATCGGAGTCGACGTCCAACGATCAATCTCTTGCATGCATGTTCAGGATGGCCAACTTACTTGATTTGACCGCCACAAACAGGTGCGAGTAAACTGCCCAGAAAAATACTGTTTATAAACTGTTTGAAACGGTTTTAAGCTGTTTATATACCGTTTCCATTTCTCTTGCCTGGATCCACAAACGAAAACTAAATGGTTGGAGCCTTAGGACAAAGTATTAGGAATTCCATGACTTGAAATCATGAAAGACATCTTGAAATTCATGATGGTTCCTTTAAATTCTCACAGTGGCTGGTGAGGTTGATGTATCACTGGCAGGCACTGGACTTCATCAGAAAGAACAAAGACAGTCGGCTTTCGACAGAGATGGTGGTGATATACTTGTCATACTTTCCGTAGGTGTCAGCATTTTATTGTGTGAGCTCATCGGCTGATGCGATGTTACTGCTCTAGGTGGGACTATGTTGCGTGGGAGACAAAGGCCGCCATTCTGCGGGAGTTGGGCAACAGAACTTTTGTATCCAAGGATGATGCGCAAGCAGTGGTGGATTCACCTGATTTCTCATACATCTGTGAAATGCTTGGGTCACCAGACCCAGTGGCAAGGAGTTCATCATGCAACTTATTAGGCAGGCTGGCATGACACGAGTGCACCATACCACCCATCTTGGAGATGAGAACCTGTGAGCGACTTGTGGCTCTCCTGGAGTAAGTGTGATACATATCCTTTTTAAAACAGATTTTCATTTAATGTGATTCAGTGACGAAGATATTCTTTTGATGGCCCTTTAGACATTGATCAGGATGGCAGATTGTTTGGAGGTAGCACAGGCTATGGTCCATGCAAAGGTGCAGGACCACATCTTCAAATTACTCAAATCACAGAGCTCGTTGGTGAGGTACTTGACCTGCCGGCTCGTGGAAGAGCTAGCTTGTCATGCGCCGACTGTGCTGGCCATTTTGGAGGTGAATCTTTTGAAACAACTCGTGATACTGGCAAGGTGAGTTATTGCATCAGACACTTGTAGGAAACTTGATGTTGAAACCATTTGTTCCAGGAGGCCTCCTTGGGACGCGATCGATGCGTGCTACGCAATTAGTTGATGGCCCGATGGTGTCGCAGCTCTTGCAGACATGGATGCATTTGAGGAGCTTCAGCACCTAGACCTTCCTCACACTCACCTACCCGAAATCCTGGACAATATTGCTCGGTACAAGGTGGAAAAGCCAGACTCTGCGCCTGAGGGCGAGGGAGTTGATTTGTGACAGAGAAATAATATATATTTGTAACCCATAACACAAGCCTGCATCACGATCATTTAAATTAACACAAGGGAGAATCTGAACTAGACGCAATGACTGTGCCAGAGCCAAGAGCCCCATTCACTGCGTTCAGGCAGCCCGTAGACCGAGCCTGTCTCCCTGGGTGGCCCTGTGCCTATGTGCCGAGACCGACCCTGCCGCCAGCACATGGGCACAGGTCTGCCTCCTTCTGCCGACCTGGTCCTCCGCAGCATGGGCAGACCCTTCCTTCCTGTGCCTACCTGCCATGACAAAAATTGCTAGACATGGCTGGCTCCTGTCGCTGTCGACTTTTCAGCATTCAGGAGCCTGCCTGTATGCAAACTGTATTATGTTAGGCATACAGCACATCAGACTTCTTGATTACCGAGGCTTCACGGCGATCCTGCACTGGCGGCAAACCGCCGGACTCGCAACGCTGGTGGGTGTGGTGAAATGGTTTTCATTCATGCTATACAGTACGATTATGGGCGGTGTTTTCCGCAGGTAGAGTAAAAAATGAAGGCGTTGTTTGGCCCAGAGTGTTCGGCTCTCGCTCGGCTGACGGCATTACGACAGCATGTTGTCAAGTTGCCGGAAGAAACTCTCACCGCTTATCCACAACTTATGTACACGTTTTGTGATTTTCCTGAGCAGCATGCAACCGCTAGAGACGAAGAACTGACCACCCTAGACATTGGCAGAGGCCAGCATAGCCTGCCCATGCCCAGGTCTGCCTCCGAGGGTAGGCAGAGGCTCTGCCCACGGGCCCCCTGAACGCAGTGATTGAACAAATTTGAACCAAGTTGTTGTGGTTGCGTGTCCACCTTCCTCCTGCAATGAGTCGAAATATAAAAGAGAGGACATGAGGACACATACATTTTTGCCTCAAAACTTACATTAGGGTCGTTCACAGTAGCCTTTTTTCCTTCCTTTTTTGCTCCCTTTTTCCCCCTTTTTGGTATTCCTTTCGTTTTTCTTCGGATTTTTTTCCCCTTTTCAGTTTTAACGCAAAAAGGGTGTAAATCCAAAAAATCTAGGTCCAACATGCAGTATTGGATGATATCAGAAAAAAAAGAAAGCAAAAAAGGGCCGAAAAAAGGCTACTGTGAACGTTCCGGTTTTCAGCTCCCTTTTTCGTCCCTTTTTTGCTCCTTTTTTTCTCCCTTTTTTCATTCCAGAGCAAGTATGCAGCTATGGAGCACATTGAAGGCCATGTATATATTTCCTGCAACTTTCCGACTCGAAGGTTCAGTGGTGACGTGATTACATAACCCTCATCTCTCTTGACACAAACACATATCTTTCATGCTATCTGTCGCTCCACGAGCGGAACTGCTACAGGAAAGGGACTAGCTGTTCGAAGGAGAGGCAAGCAAAAAGGAAAGCAAAAAGGGAGCAAAAAAGGGAACAAAAAAGGGTAACCGTGAACGACCCTATTGTCATTGTGAAGGAGAAATTGGATTTGCATGCTCACTGAAATAGTACGTGATGGCAGCGCTGAGCTCAACATTGAGTTGTGCTCTCTAAGCTTGGAACCCATTTTAGAGAATCCATGATAGTACTAGTAGATTCCGCAAAGTTCTGTTGCACTTACCGAATATAACCTGTAAAATGGCACTTTGTTTGGAGGAGTATGTAAGGGCGATCCGTCGAGCACTCGGATTATTTGGCCAGTCGGACCCAACCATTCAAGGTGAACATTCGAAGATTCAACATGATACATCCGTCCGATCACATGTTTTAGGTTGAAATCCTGAGATTGCAGGGAAAATGGCATGATGTCAAGAGTGTGAAATCTATCAAGAGACAGAAATGGCTGGGCCCCATTCTGCCAAAACTGCCCCATGTGTTTAAAAAACGGGCCAAAATCACGACTTTGCGTACGTCATTATTGGACCTGATGGAGTTTGATTGTCGGATGTAAACCAGACCACATATACAGCGCGACTAATTCATTGACTACTTGGATTTCACATAGACTTTCGCTTGCAATTTACAGCGATAAATGAACCAAGTCCCAATGGCTTTGTGTCTTTTCCCCGGGCTTGAGCTTCTGGTAACTGTAGGTTTCAAGTCGGCGTTGTTCACTAGGTTCCTAGGACTGTGATTGCTATATTTGCTGAATTTCACGGCGAGATCGCTCGCTCCTGCTCCAGGTGCATCTCAGACGCTGACTCCTTCACAGGTGCGTTGAGGGATGGTTTCTTTGACTCGGACGGGCCGTACATTCGTGGTGACTGGGTTCGACCTGGTTACTCCGATACATCTCGCCCAAATCAGCCCAGCAGATCTTATTCTCGTTGTCCACGACATAAAGAAAGGGAACGCAACTTGAATGCAACCAAGGGCGACATCATCGCATAAACGAGGTTCACAGGATTATTGGAAGTATGGGAGCTTTATATGCCAGATTTTAGCGCGAAGCGGTTCGTAGAGAGCCAACACAACACTTGAGTGCTTGGACAGCGTCCTTCTCAATTCTCAATGCTGGCATTATTGTGCGCTCATAAAATGTATCGTTGCTCCCATTACTCAAGAAGACCACTAAACTTCTGCCTCCATCCCTAGGCACGCGTCAAATTTGCGCATCCAACGATCACTGGCTCTTAAGGTACCGATGTGCGTTGAAACAATTCTATCCAGACTAATTTTGCAACCCAAAATGTCTTCGAAATGCAACACACCTTCGCTTGGGGGCAATTGCAATTCTGACCCATTTACCGTCGGAAGTGGTTCATATAAAAGTTGAATAGGTACTATTAGAATATTAACAGAAATTGACAAAGATTCCGTTTGGAACTGGCTGAGAATTGGGCCCGAAGGTTTTGGTGCACTGTGATGATTCCCTATCAAACCGCAAAACCATTCAATTCCGGCTCGATTTTCGTCGTTCTTTGGAGGTATTCTAGGACTAAAGGTATGGCGGTTTCATCTCCGGGTTTGCACTTTCAACACATTTTTGCACTGCAAAGTCTTTATTCTTTTGGGACTACCACATTTGTTGAACATGTGCCACCTCTTTTCCCTTGTACATACGCCGTGGCCCTTGCACCGAACGTGTAAACATCCACGCGGACGATCCACTACAGGCACCGCATCAGGGCCTGCATTTGCGTTCCATCTACCATCTACACCTCTGTTTCTCGATTTCCCTTCTCCGATAAACCACACCCTGTACATCCATGTCTCCGGAACGGAGGTGTGAGGCACATTCCGAAGCCGGAGACGAAACAGAGAGGCAGATATATACTGCCCGTCCTCTGTCGGGTTTTATCTCTTCCCGGCAGGAGCCGCGTGCGAGAGAAAGACGCGAGGTGCGAGCGCGACCTCCTCTACGTCCCATTCGCGCGGTACATCGGGCAAGCCAAAACCAAACCTCCCGACCAGGAAACGGAATACGAAAAACCAAAACCAAAATAGAGCCGACAAGAGAAAGTAATAGTCTCCCGTCAAAAAGAGGACGGAAGAGATGAAGGGGTTAGCATAAAATGGGACTCGCATTGCGATCCTGCTGCTAGTGCTGTACAAGAAAGAAAAGAAAAGGCGTCAGTAAGCGTCACGATCCTCGCGGTCAGAGAAAGCGACAACAGAAGGAAAGGCATGAGATAAGGAAAGAAGACAAGAAAAGGCAGGCAGAATGAAGCGAAGCGAAGCCGTAAGTTCGATATGACTGAGGGTGAGTGCACCGCGAGCGAGGACCGAGAACCCAGACGTCGACGCAGGGTGCTCGACGAGATCGGGAGCGAGATGGAGATGGAGAGCACGGCCATGGTTATAGTTCCTCCGCTGCATGCATGTCTTGCCATCGCCGTCCCACAGTGCAGTGGACGACACGTAATGAGAATGACCTGTCGCGATGCAGCAGGATGAATGGATGTCGGAAGCACGAAGCAGGTACGGGCGCTCGGTGCTCGGGGTGTGTGAGAACACATGCCCTGCGCAGGCGCACTGACTCGTCGCACGCCCACATTGTGAATAGACGAGAGCGCATACACCCTCAGCCTTCGATGCCAAGGCCAAAGAATGTGAACACTGGTCATTTGTTTCGAGTCCAGAAAGTATGGACCTCGAAATACGATGCCGCCGCAAGGAATGCACCCCATCTCACACGTCCTGCGAGACGCTGTGCTGAGCTGAGCTGGGACGCCTGCACGCCCCGCGCCGCACCTAGCACTCGCTCAAAAAGCTTGCGCCACCCTCGAGCTCTGAGCTTCAAAGCCATTGCACCATCCTCGACCATCGCTCTCTCGTCGCGCTGATAGGTCTTCAGTGTCTATGAGCGTGTAAGGAAGTCGGGAGCAAGGAATCCAAACAAACTCAATAAAGCGGACCGGAGAACTGGTTGTAAAAAGCGAGGACTTTGACTTCGTTCAAACACCCTAAGGAGAAACAAAGGGGATAACTAGGCGAGAGAGTTGGAAGCGCGGGAAAGGGGCGAATCCCAACTAAAACGGAGGCGGCGGAGGAACGGCGACGACGGGGACAGAGACTAAGCGGACTTGCAACGGGTTAACACTGCAACTGAACGAGACGAGGGCGAGACGGCGAGACTGCAGCAATATATAAAATATATAGCTACAATACAAAGCGGGGGCGGCGAAGGACTCAAACAAGGGCGACGGAGGACTCAGAACGGAGGCGACGGAGGACACAGAACGGAGGCGACGGAGGACACAGAACGGAGGTGACGAAGGACTGGGAGCGACGGAGGACACTAACACAAAACAAAGGACCAAAATCCAATTCTATTTACAGTAAGTTACAGGGGGTTTATATAGTAATTCTACATGGTCCGTGCACAGCACGAGTCAGCACCAAAATGAGTCCAAATGACTCAACTACTGACTACAAATGACTGTACTACACTGCCTTGAAGCGGGGCCACTTGAAGTGGAACCGTGGAATGATGACTCATATCTGAGTCACTTGGATCAAACATCCGTGATTGACACTTCCTGTCAATCTCTCTTCTTTCTACGTCTCGCACAGCTCAGGTACGTCACTCGGGGCTTAGCACATACTGAGGCTCATCAGCGCAGATACAGCCAGCGAGTGCCTTAGCCGAGCTTGTGTCCGCTTCCACCAGGCGAAGGGAGAGGAATCAAGCGAGATGGATAATGTCGGTGAGGGAGAGGTAGTGCGGGGGGTGCTGGAGACAGAGCACCAGCGCAGTCCAGGAAGAGGGTGGAGGGGGCGTACGATACTGTAATCGACACGCACAGTCGTAGTACATAGCCAGACCAAGCGGAGCGGAGGCAAAAAGCAGGAAAATAACGCACAGGGGAAGAAAAGTAAAGACATGCACCTCTCGCCCAAGGGCTGTCCTCGTCCTCGGCCTCGTCCTTCCCTCCATCCCCATTCCCGCGTGCGCGGGCGGGCGCTGGTGTTGATTTGGGTGGGAGTGGTATCCTTGTGGAGGGCGGTTGTGGGGACGGGCCGGTGCGGGGACGGGGCAGCGGTTATTCTCGGAGGCGGCGTGGCGCTCGGGGCCAGGAGGCTGGTGGGGGCCCAGCGGTCGATCCATCCAAGGCAATCCAAAGACGAAGCATGAGGACAACAAACAAGCGGGCCGGGCAAACTCCATAGACGTCACTGAGAAATCAGGTGTCACTGTCACTTTCACTTTCAATCCTTCACATCCACCTCAACGTTTCAACCCGCTCGCAGAGTACACTTTAGTACACCGTCAAATGTCTCCCCCAAGTCTCACCAGCCCAATACGGTTATCACTTAAAACGATCTCGGATACTGGGATACTTACCGACATGACACATGTCTCATCTCTGCGGCGGTGCTGGCCGGTGAGTCATCGTGTTCAATTCCGACGCTGGCTGCATGATACCAATCTCCTCTTTCCCTTTCTCTCTCAGTCTCTTCTTCTCCCTCTCTCACTCACTGCGCTACCCCAGCCCACGGGTCTTATTACAGAAATATTGCTCCCTGGGCCTGGACTCGTAGAGGAAGTTCCCAGACGACTTGACGGTTACAAATTTATTTCTTAGGCAGTGGGCCGCCCAATGTCATCCACGTTGAAGTCTCTGCCCGATCGGCTTACTCCAAACGACGTACCTACCTTTCGAAACACATAAGTTGGGCGCTTGACTCTCCCCTGTTCACTGGCTTCCCGCATGAGTACCAAATCCATATTCTCGAAGTCCGTCTATCCATTAATATCCAACCAGCATCGCCTTGCCAACCTCGGACGCATTCCCTTACCCACTCGCGGACTCTGCCCGTACCGGGTTCCTGTTTCTTTTTCCGCTCCTCGTCTTCGCATCTCCGCCAACATGGTCTAGACGTTGACAAACAAAGCCCGAACAATGTCATCGGGCACGTTCCGTTCTAGATCTACTATGACGAACGGCGAATCCTATCTCACAATCAACTGCTGATTTCTCCCAAACATAAATTCAACGGTTCTCCGCCCAAATATATATATTCTGTGAATATCAATCCTGGGTTCCTTTTTCTTTCCTTTTTCCTCTCGAGACCTTTTTCTTTCAGACTTTTCTACAGTCTGCATCTCCTCGTTTACCCGAGAACAGGAAGGTCGCGGTGTTCTATATCGATATCTAACTGACTAGACGTCGGACGACCGGCGAGTCCGAGCCCGAATCCGAGTCGACCTTCACAACGGCAAATCCCGCAATCTGATTCTGAACCCCGAAAATAAATTCAACGTCTCTCTACGAAATCATGTGTCTGTGTCCCGGGAACGGGAACGGCGTAAGTTAATCTATTGTAGACGAACGCTCCTCCTGATTCCGAATCCTGAAAAATAAATCAACCATTGCTCCCCGAAATAAATCCCAATCCCCAAAGCTCGTTTAAGTCTTTGGTTTGTGTCACCCTGCTCTCGAACTCTCGAAATCATCAAAGTCCGAGTTCGAGCCTTATACTTCTCAAGCAAGTATCCTGTAGTTATAGCGTCAATGTACTCTAGATATGGTTCTGGATCTGGGAGCGAACATCACGACGACATACATGTAGTTTCCAACTTAGGTGTTCCAATTCTCAGGGAATATGGTACGGATACGGAATCATGTCAAGAGAATAAGAGGATACCGGGATAGGCCCAAGTCGAGTGTAGCCTGGTGTATAAAAGTAGTTAGTGCCGGTTGAAATTTCCAACTACAGTGACCTATTCGATCGGCATTGCAGTACCAGGGTCACGTGGACATAGAGCACAGCTAGTGATCACCACGGGTCGCCCGCAGGTAAGCCGACGCTGACCCGCATCCGTACCCGCTGTTGAACCCGACCCGTGGCGCGCCGGGTGCGGGTTACCCGCCAATTTACCCACGGGCGTACGGGTACCCGCAACCCACTGGACCCGCCCAGACAGTCACGGGTAGCAGACTCGAAGTATCACATTTTGAACCTTTGAAACCCTTAGACAACCACAAAAAGGGTGGGGGAGAATATGTGGAGCCCTTCCAGGATGATGTTGGCAGTGGAGAAATTTATTCCTGGTGAGTTTAAACTGGTCAAAACCTCTGCGAACTTCCGAATGGCTCTGGAAGGAAGTGTTGCTAAAAAGCTGAGCAATTCTTACTCAACAGGCATGTCCGTGGTTCGAGATCATAACCTCAAGCCACCGAAGGTGAGGTTATGGGTCACCAACGGGTTGCACGGGTTGCCGCGGGTGCTCAAAACTCGATCCGTACCCGTACCCGGGTCTACCCGTATCCGCAACCCGTGGTGATCACTAAGCACAGCACTTTTGACGAGATTTCACGGACATTAAGGCTGTTCGAAGAAACCATTAATTTCGATCGGCCCCTGATCGGCCTGCTTCCGACGGGTGTTACTTAGTTCAAAATTAAAATGAGCGCCCAAACACAACATTTGCACAGCAGCTGAATGGCTCAGAGTCGAGGTCGTACGGTGCTGCGGCGCACAGCCCTCCTCCCTCTTTCTCCTTCCCCCATGCCGCCCATAACTCGACAAGACACTCGCGCGAGCATATTCAGTTGGTGGTCGGATAGTAACTCTTTGCTTCGGTACGGTCCAACGATCAACCTTCATGCAGCGGCAAAGCCGCTGATGAGGTTGATGTATCACCGCCAGGCAAAGGAATTCATCAGGAAGAATGATGGCCGATCACTTTCGACAGAGATGTTGGAAATATACATGTCGTATCTTCCGTATGTGTTGATATATTGCATGAGCTTGTTGGCTGATGTCATGTTGTTGTTCTAGGTGGGACTTTGTTTCGTTGGCGACAAAGGCCACCATTCTGAAGGAGTTGGGTGACAGAAGTTATGGATCCAAAGATGAGGCACAAGCAGTCGTGGATTCACCCCTTTTCCATTACATCTGGGAAAATCTTGGGTCGCCAGACCCTACAGCACAGTATTGGTTGTGCTGGCTATTACGAGGACTGACACATCACAAGTGCACCATACCATCTATTGTGGAGATGGGAGGCTGTGAAAGACTTGTGGCTCTCCTGGAGTGGGTGTGACACATATCCTTTTTAACACAGATTTTTCATTTAATGTGAATCAGTGACCAAGTTGATCAAGTTGTTGAGTTGGCCACTTGGGCATTAACCAAAATTGCGCATTGGTTAGAGGGAGCACAGGCTATGGTTGATGCAAAAGTGCAGGACTACATCTTGAAATTACTCAATCCCGACAACCCGTGGGCCTACCAGCTCGTGGAAGAGCTAGCTGGCTATGAGACCACTGTGCCGGCCGTTTTGGAGTTGAATCTGTTGAAGCAACTTGTGGTACGTGCAAGGTGAGTCATTGCATCAGACACTTATATGTAGGAAACTTGATTTTGAAGCCCCGTATTCCAGGTGGTTCGACCGGGACGCAATCAAAGTGCTTTACACAATTAGTCGATGGCCAAATGGTGTTGCAGCTCTTGCAGACTTGGATGTATCTAAGCTTCAGCACATGGACTTTGATGACTCTGACCTACCCGAACTCCTCGACAATATTGCTCAGTACAAGGCGGGACAGCCGGACTCTGCGCACGAGGTAGTTGAATTATGACAGAGAAATAATATATATATATTTGCAACACAAGTTCGTATCGCAATCATTTAAATTCATTAGCACTGGAAAACACAAAAATCTGAACTGAAGGCAATGCCTGGCCCAGACTCAGAGCCAAGATTAAGAACCCCGCTGAGAAAATTTGAACCAAGTTGTTATGGTGCTACTGTGCGTCTGCCTTCCTCCTGCAATCAGTCCAATGACTCTGGGTTATTATGCCCGGTATAACAACAAAATATAAAAGAGAGGATTTGAGGGTCAGGGTACACATGCATTTTTGCCTAGAAACTTCAAGTTGAATGTTCGAAAATTCAACACGGCACGTCGGTCCGATCAAATTGATGTCGAGAGTGTGAAGTCTATCAAAAGACAAAATGGCTGGGCCCCATTCTTCCAAAACTGCCCAATGTGTTTGCAAAAAAAAAGGCCAAAATCGCGACTTTGTGTGGGTCATTATTGGACTTACAGCCGTTTGCGGAACTTAGGGCACAGACGATTTTTTTCTGTTTTCAGCCATTTTGGGCAGAACAGCTGCCCCGACTTCAATTTTTGTCAGATTGCCTCGGGACATATCTCATTCTACTCGCACTGAAAATCCGCAGTCAATGGTCTCCTTGATCTTTTGTTTTGGTTTCCAAATAAAATTTTCACCCCAAAAATCCTGATATCAGGCAGGACAGCTGTGGCATCAGCATTTCACCCCCGATTGCTCTAAATTTTTGATACGGTGGACTCTTATGTATTATCTAGTCAACAGACTACCGGGATAGTGAATGTGATGCCAAGTCCTTATACAAATTGCCGGCTAATTGAGAGCTCAAATCGGCCCAGTATTTCCTGACTGCTACATTATAACTAGATGTTATATTCACTATCCCGGTAGTCTGTTGACTAGATAATACATAAAAGTCCACCGTATCAAAAATTTAGAGCAATCGGGGGTGAAATGCTGATGCCGCAGCTGTCCTGCCTGATATCAGAATTTTTGAAGTGAAAATTTTATTTGGAAACCAAAACAAAAGATCAAGGAGACCACTGACTGCGGATTTTCAGTGCGAGTAGAATGAGATATGTCCTGAGGCAATCTGACAAAAATTGAAGTCGGGGCAGCTGTTCTGCCCAAAATGGCTGAAAACAGAAAAAAATCATCCGCGCCCTAAGTTCCGCAAACGGCTGTAATGGGCTTTGAATGTCGGATGTCGAAGACCACATGTACAGCGCGACTAACTAATTGACTACTTGAATTATGCACTTTCGATTGCTATTTCCAGCTATAAATGAACCAAGTCAATGAACCAAGTCCCAATGGCCTTGCGTTTTCTCCACGGTCTTAGGAGCCGGACCATTCTCCGAGTCCGCTTTGATCCCAATTTCTTCTGGTAACTGCGACGGTTTCTTTCTTCAACTCCCTGTTCCAAAATGTAGGTTTCAAGTCGGCGTTGTTTCGCCGAGTTCCTATGACTTTCACTGCTATATTTGCTAACTTTCATGGCAAGAACATCCTCTCCTGCTCCAGGCACATCTCAGACGCCGACTCTTCTGGCCTTCACAGGTGCGTTGAGGGATATTTTCAGCTCATTCAGGAATACCTTTACTTCTTCTCATACAAATATGGCTGCCAGCGCAATGACCGAGTTCCTCGGAATCTAGGTCTCCATCTAGCGCTGTTGAATCCATAGTATGTTCATTGTTGAAACTCCCATCGACGGCGAGACGGTCCGAATCGCCGCACTTAAACACATGCAACACCACTGTCTTTCCATGCGCAATCTGTACCAGACACAAGCCGATACTGTCCCAAGTTGTGGGGAAAGGCGACTTGGATTCAATAATCTGCCATCCCACCATGGTGTTCCTCCGTAGATCCCCTCCTGCAGGGAACATGTCAACGATGTGCTACTCCTCCGCTGTAAGTCTTCTAGTTGTGTACTCGGTGTCAAAGTGGACTGGATGTTGTGTAGCCCGTTGTTGGCCTAGGTTTCGGAGGTGACATACCAGACGGTGTGTGTGGTCGGGAAGGGCTGGGTGTCATGTGATGAGTTGCCTCCATTTGTGCTGAATTACTTAGCCTGAGGTTTGTCAAACCTGTGTAATGGCAGCAAAATTAATCTGTGCAGCTTCCACAATTTCAGCCTTCGGCCGGAATATTGATAATGCCTTGCGCGACGACCCAGCTCTTGCTCATGACCGACATGGTTCGTGGGTGGTCTATGGTATGCCGTAGGCTGTAAGTGGGTTATGGTGAAGATATTTGTGTTTGTATTTAATTCAAAATTCAAAAAGAACCAAACTTGTTGTGCCATACGCATGCAATGGCCCTCAAGCCCAAGTCAAATTTGTGCATCCAACGATCACTGGCTCTCAAGGTACCGATGCGCGTTGAAAAAATTCCATCCAGACTAATTTTGCAACCCAAACTGTCTTCGAAGTGCAACACACCTTCGCTTGGGCGCAATTCTGACCCATTTGCCTTCGGAAGTGGTTCATATAAAAGTTGGATAGGTACTATTGGAATATTAACAGAAATTGAATATTTACCGCCAAATCCTGCATCCAAAGAGCATTTTCATTCTGTTCTACTAGTAGCTAATACTTGTGTTGACGAGAGGTATTTCCTTTCGTGGTCTTTGGCATTCAGTGCTACATTCAGACAGTTACTATTTTATTTTATTTACTCGTTTCACTTCCGATCGTAGCTGCACCCTATAAAGGGTGCGGCCCCACAGCAACAGCCCTCAGTCTTGCCCATTATCCGTGTGCGACTGAGGGTGCGTTTACTTCTTTATATTCAATACTCACGGTCACTTACGATTACCTGTAGACATCTTACTTACTACCGTATTCTCTACAGGTAAATGCATATTGAGTCTTGCCCATTATTTGTGTGTAACTGAGGACATCTGACTTACTACCGTATTCTCTACAACTTGCATGCCGTGGAGCATGATCCGGTGTAATATTTTATTTATAATAGCCTGTTTGCGATGCAGCCACTGGAGCCACCTGATGGCTGTTTGGCGTTGCGCAAACTGATGGCTACTATGGCTCCAATGGCTGATAAAATAAAGTCAGTGTATGCTTTTTTCTACTGGGAAGAGTGTCAATGAGTGTGTTATCATGCGTAGAGCTTAAGGAATGCCCCTAGTCTGCTTGAGACCTCCAATTCAACAACATTAACTATTTTGGGCCTAAAATCTGGCTGTTATATATGTAAGTGGGACTGAACACCCATACATGAGCTGAACGACTCAGAGGCAACTCAATTACTCCAAAAATATGGGCAAGTATCAAAGCCATTCGAGCCATTAGCCATCAATTTGCGCAATGCCAAACAGCCATCATGTGGCTCGAATGGCTGCATCGCAAACTCTCTAATCTCTCGGTCGGAGTCCCACTCGTCGGAGCACCGATCCGGGTCGACTGAGTGAAGCAGAGATACGAGGTCGTCATTTGTCGGAGATGCCGCCACATATTCCAGTGTGATCCGCCAGTCAAGGGACCTGTTCATGACGCTGAGATTTGAGTACACATTGACGATTGCTGTAAATTCTAAATGACCCACCAGATGACATTATGACGATTCAAACTTGGACCATTCAGCCATCCAGATTGGTACATGTAGACGAACTCCTTCAGAATACGGCAGGCCAGATCCGTCCGCTGACTGGGAGCGTTCACACAGAATATTCCTGCGCGCGTTGGGTCCCGGAGGAAATCAAAGAAAGAGGCGTGGTGCGGGGTGATCCGACGATTATAGGAATGGTCATCACTCGAATCGGAGAGATTGCACGAGTCCGCGCCAGAACCGCCGGGACGTGAGCGTGAGCGGGTTCCCGCAGGACATGAAGGCCTGCCAGGATGTGGATGTGACTGTGACCTGTCAACTGTAATGTGTATCACCGACTGTAAGCCCCGCAACGCCAATCGCACATCGCCCGACTTCAGGTTCAGAAGCTGTTCAACTTCGGCAACACGGCTGAACCCCAGGTCACTGGCGACAACGGTCAAAATGCGGAGAAACTGAGGGCGGGCGGGAGCCTCGGAGAGTATTTGAGTGTAGAGCTGATCGAGGGGACCGAAGGGCGAGCCCGAATCAGCTTCTGCAATTCCAAGAATAACTTCGAGACGGTCTGTTGGGCGAAAACTTTTGTCGTCGACGTATTTGATGACTGTCGATGCGTAGATGAAATATCCAGACGAGTTTTGGACGAGAGCCTCGACGACGTTGCGCTTTGGCCAGGGACAGGGCACGGTGGCCATAGTTTCATCGTGTTGGCGGTGAATTCGCGCAAATTCATCCAATAGATATTTGCGCACACCCTCGAATGACGGGTTGATATTCAACGGTCGATGCATCTTCTTTAATGGACCCCTGAAAACGTCCTGAATGTGCCCCTCGGGTCTGCTGGCGACGAAAAACCGGAGAGGGAGCGCTC
Source organism: Mycena leptocephala (assembly GCA_029378395.1). NCBI lineage: Eukaryota > Fungi > Basidiomycota > Agaricomycetes > Agaricales > Mycenaceae > Mycena > Mycena leptocephala. Next base: position 151,178 of record JARJLF010000343.1, read on the forward strand.
CGTTATGGACGGCGCTGCCGATTGAACGCAATATTTCTTGTTGAATATTTTGGCCTTCGCATTCATCGAGTCCGTCCACAACAATGACCAGGGTGCCACCAAAAATGCTACGCCGGCATGGTTCGATTATTAATTTCTGCAGTTGAGTGGAAAGCGTTCGATCGATGATTGACGGGTTGTCTTCCACGACGCGGGTGATCGCGAGCTTGAGTTCCGGTAAACAGAGTGCAAGCTGGTACGCGATCGTGGGGAAGAGCCTGTTTCCACTGCCGCGGGAAGGATGTCCGCGTTTGAAGAAGAAGCTGGCCCCGAGGCGATTATCCGACCCGAGCTCCTGGCAAAAAGACTGCGCGATGGCAGACTTACCCGCACCCGCAGGCCCGTGCAACCAAAGTACGCCGTTTTGGGAATCGGTTTTCGAAGACCAATGCCACAGGTCCATGAGCATCCACGTCCGCGTTTGGGGATGGCACTCGGGTTGGGGGTATCGCTCCGCTGAATCATGAAATGCATCGCTGACGGCAGCTTGATGCAGGATACGTAGGCCTCGAAGGCACGTCACGCACAACCCACGCAAGAAGTCTCTTGGATACTCACCTAGTTCGCCTTGAAGTTGATTCACATTCACATTCCCGCCTATGAACGTCCCGCCGCTGATGCGTGTTTGAAACTCCTGAGGCTGAGCCCAGGGGAAGGACGAAGGAGTGATGGCCGGCTCTGAATTTGAGGTAATTTGCGGGGAATGCCTATCAAAGCCGCTTCGACTGCCCTTCAGAGCGTCGCAGGCATTAGTCGAAGGATATTCAACAGCCGTGCTTTCGTACTGGACTTGCAGACAACCGGCTTTGGACATATGCCCGTCATTACTGAGAGGACGCGGAACAGCGAGTCCATCGTTTGGTTGTGAAAATGAGGATGAGAGAGTTGAGAGCGATGTTGAACCAGGGGAAGGTGCGATAGACAGTGACCGTTCAGTGGGGTCGTTATCCAAAGGAGCCAGAAGCCGTCGCGGATGAGAAACGTCTTCGAGTCCGCGAGTCAAAAGGCATGCCAATTCCAAGTCCGGGCAATGGCATACCGTAAGGGAGCGTCCCCGCGGCTTCAACCTGACGGTCATTCCTCTCCAGTCCCAACAAATGGCGACCTGGCATCGCGAATCCCGAGTCTACCGCCGACGGATCGCTGTCCGTCCCTATCGCACGCTCCATACCACAGTGGAGCTCCAGCAGATTGACGCCCCCTGGAAAGTCGAGGAACGTCCCGCCATTGATTTGGAACCCAGAGGCGGAGGTGAAGAGAGGCATGGAAAGGAGGGAAGAGGTAACGATGACAGAAGCTGTACTGCAATGCTCCCGACAGCCGCTCAATGCCCAGGCTTTCACAGCATTGAGCGCCTATCGATAGCTATAAATATCGAACACAACACTTGAATGCTTGGACGACATCATTCTCAATGCTGGCATTAATGTACACTCATGAGATGTATTGCTCCCATTGGCACATTGCTGAACTTCCGCCTCCACATCCAGGTGCACGCGCCTCATTATCCCCGCATCCAACACTCAAGTACTGGCTCTGAAGGTACCAGTACGTGTCGACAAGTATTATGTACGACTAATTTTGCGATGCAGAATATCCAATCAGTAGTGCAAAACAGATTCAGTTGGAAATTAGAATTGACCCATTTGCCTTCCGAGGTGGTTCAAATATTAATGAGCCCTATGGATCTGTGCCATTGGAATAGAAAAACAAATTTAGGAGATTCCGTTTGGAACGAGTTGAGAATTGGGCCACGAAGTGCGAGAGTTTTGATGCACTGTGGTCCCCAAACCACCCTCCTGTTCGGTACTCGGAACCATCCAATTCCTGCTCGATTGTTTAGAGGCAGTCTAGGACTGAATATACATATATCGGTTTCATTTCCAGAGGTTCTCATGATGAATGGATGAGAAATGAGCCCACCCGAGGGTATTTTTCACGTCAGGACATGCGGCATTGCATAAGTTAGGTATAGTATTCAATTTTTCCAATCCACATACTGTATAAAAACCTGTGATCCCCACAGGCATTGTACCGACGCCTGCACCCGTGCCTACGTCGCATCCTACATCCATCTACACCTCTGTTTTCCCTTTCCGAACATTCACATCCTAGCACATTCGGACGGAATGGCGACGCACATTCTGGAGTCGGAGACAGAACAGAGAGAGAGATGTAAACCACCCAACGTAGGATACCGTACCCCTCCTGCATCGGGTCCCATCTCGTCCCGCAGGAGCCGCGTCCGAGAGAAAGGCAAAGAAAATATGCGAGAGCAAGCTCCTGTACGACCTATTTGCGCGGAATTGTACCTCGAGCAACCCAAAGCCTTTCGAGCAGGAAACGGAGTAGCAGAACGAATATGAAAGACAAAACGAAACGAAACACTTGCAGGAGAGAAAATGGAAAGTAGGGCTCGAGTTGCGATGATGCTGCCAAAAGAGAGAAAAGAATAGGAGGGCACCAGTATCGGCGCCACGATCCGCCCGGTCAGAGAAGGGGACGGCAGAGAGGGGATAAACGAAATAAAGGAAATGAAGACAAGAAAAGAAAAGACAGGCAGAAATCGAACATAATTTCGATATGACTGAGGCTGAGAAGGACGCGACGGAGATGGTTTAGAACCAATACAGTGACGCATGAATGGCCGCGTACTCAGAATGGGGATTGGAACGGAGCAAGCCCATGGCCCAGCATTCTGCGATCAGAGCCGTCTCGTACAGCGGACGACGGAGAATGAGGAGGAGGAGAGGCCAGTGGGGGGATGAATGCGCGCGCGCTCGGTACGTGCGGGCACAGCAATCGCGTGCAGAACACCCGTCGTACCTCTTGAGAGGAATGTGTGCGTCCTTGGGTGCTGAGCTGCGCTGGGCGTCTCGTTTAGCGCCAGCCACAGGCACAATAAACCTGGCATAGACACAACCGAGCGTCGTGTACAGCCAGTAAACCAAGCCCGGCATCGCGCGCACCTCCAGTGCAGTCCATTCGTCTGCCGCGTGGTACAAACACCGCCTCCCAGGCATGGAACAACGGACATCCATTCAGCGCTTTGCAGAGGATGCGCTGCCCACGCACGTCCTCGATCGATCCACCCAATCACTCGCTCATCGTGCGTATACACGGCGAACGCCACGCATACCCATGTCCTAGTCGACCTCGCTTCCGCTTCCACCAGACGAGGCGAAAGGGATGACGTCGGTGGGGTTGGTGCATGGCTCGAGCGCGGGCCTAGGGTGCAAAGACCAGTGAAACGAAATCGACATGCGGATACGTCGTCGTGACGTATGCAGACACGCACCCGCTATTGTCGCAAGACCGCAAGACCCAGACGAGACAAAGAAAATAATGCAGGGGGATAATTAGGAGGGAAAGGCAAGTACGCACATCTCCCCAAGGCAGCTCTTTGTCGTCTTTTCCCACCCTCCCCATTCCCTATCTCCCCGGCTTCTGCCCGCAATCACCCCCTGTAGACTTGGTAGGCTATGTACGGGCGGAATGACGGCCGAAGCATCTAGGCGGGGTGGTGGGGCCCAGTGGTCGATCCATTCATGATCAAACAGAGGCGAAGTGGAAGAACAAGCGGCAATCTAAAACATCGCCGGCAAACTTCAGAACTTACGTCACTTGAGAACGCCACTTTCGCCTCGACGACCTCAACGATATTCAACTCGACTTTTCAGGCCGTGCCGGTCTCATATTTCAACTCGGATGGCTCACCCCAATATGTTTATCCCTACTTGAAATGGTCTTATACCTAAGTTAAAGTCTGACCGATATAAGCTCTCGAATTTGCTCATACTCTCCGACAACTCTGCGACAGTCATCATGACTACTGTGTGAGACTCTCCCTTCTCTCTCTTTCTCTCACTCGTCCCTTGTGCAACCTAAACTTGGGGTCTCGGACCTGCAAGACTTGGCTGAGTACACGTTCCCCGGGCTGGGATCCATAATGACATCTCTGCTTTATCAATGGACTTCAAGATTCGAAACTTACTTGCCTTTCAGAACACAACCCACTCCGCTTACGAATCCATGTCCACCCGTAGCATCTTGTCCGACCCTTACCACCCCACATTTGAATATTAATCTTCGTACTGACTGCTCATCTCTATCTCCCAGGCCCCAGTCCCCCCATATCCATCCAATATCGACTTGCCGCCTCTTGCCACACTGACGAATCTTGGAGGTACTCCTTTACCCATCTGCAGACCCAACCCGACCACATCGATCTCGGACTTGGACGAAAATCTGGCGGAACGACTGACACTCGGGCGTGGACATGGTACACATCTTCCTCTGTATTCCCTTTTCCGCTGGTCGCCTGGGCTGTAGGTCCCCCTATCTACACCTACCTCCCACGCTCTAGGCTGGGTTTCTGTTTCCTCCAGATCTCTTTCTCTCAGATTTGTCTGCGCATCACCACGGCCTCCTCATTTTCGCTCTAGACAGTGACAACAAAAGCCCGAACCATTATATCAAGTGTGTATGTCCCATTCTAGATCTACTGTAGACGAACAGCCACTCCGAGTGAGTCGACCTCCGGAATCTGGTAATCTGATTCTGAAAATAAATTCACCATGCCTCCCCCAAAAATCATATCGTATAATCCCCCTATCAAACCCAAAGCCCGTTCGCTTAAAATTGAGTTACCTCCAACTTCAAGTCCGTCTTATAAATCGCTCGCATGCCTTCGACCCATGTGGTACACGTCTGACAGCGCTGTTTCCTTCTCCGTTCGTGGGGGCTGTAGGCTGTAGCTGGAGCTGCCCCTATCAACTTGAACAATCTTCCTTTTTCCGCCTCGTGCCAGTTGTCTCGTCTGTCCATCAGCACCTCTAGATTGAAAACCAGAACCCGAACAATGGCCCTGGAACGGGAACAGAAAAGTGTTCCACAACTAAATCAAGTTGGAGATGAACGGCTCGCACCAAAATCCCGCAATCTGACTGATTCCGAATTCCGCCAAGAAAATCTCCCCGAAAAGATTACCTATGAGGTTATGTTTAAAGCCCATTCGCGCGAAATTCTTCTCCGCTCGTAGCTATGGGCTAAAGAGTGCAGCAGTTTTTATCAATACATCAACCTCCAAAGTCACGCTTTCCTTCCTATTTTCTCTCCCCTTCATGCTTCTCGTCTGCGCATCTCCGCGTTTATGCTTAGCGTGTATGTATGTCCCGTTCTAGATCTACTGTAACCGAGCGATGGATACAGTGGCATGTCCTGTACCTCCACCGAAAATCCAGCGGTTCCGAATTCCGGAAATAAGTTTAAATTCAACATTCAAATCATATCGATCCCAAAGCCCATTCCCACGGCCCGTTTACTTATGCTAATGGTTTTACCGACTCGGTGATGAGAATTTACCTGCCTCCAAGTACACTGTAGTGTCAACGTATATATATGGATCCGGAGTTCTGAGCATTACATTGGTGCCCATGAGTCCGACTCGGAGGTAGAAACCATTCAACTACCATGTAACTTCTCCGCACACCGGGTAGTTTCAAACTTCGAACTCGGGCCATCCTTCCAATCAAGCCTTGGTTCATCAAATTTTGAACTTCATCTCGTCTCACTTTTTCCACAAAAATTGATCCTATTATTGTATGGGATTAAATTTGAAATATTTCTCGTCCCAGTCCCCGAAAGACTTCAAAGGGATGTATGAGTGGATCTGGATTCGGATTCCGAGCGCAGATTTACCTGTCCCTGCCAGCTTTATGAACAAATTAATATTACAGCCGATGTCAGTACCGAGGGCGCGGATCAAAAATTTTCTGTTTTGGGTTGTTTCCAAAGAATTCCCTATATCTCTGTCAGTTCTTCACCAATTCACATAAAAACTAAATAGATCTACTCAGCTAATTCATCCACAATTAGTGATAGAGAGGAACTTGCGAAAATATTATGTATTAGGTAATTTCTGTTTTGGGGCTGTTTTTGCACTGAATACCGTCTAGCATGGTGAGAACATTTCCCAGTGACCTAGAATTTGGGAGGGACAACGTGTATATGTTATGAAACAAGTGATAGAGCCAGAACTATATGAAATGTCCAGATGAATGTGATCTTGGCAATATCTCTGAAAGCCAAAAACTGCCAAATGTTTTCACTGGAGCTAGAAGGACTGTAACTAAATTATCCTTACTTATGGCTTTATCACATGTTTTGTCAGGTATGCATGTTGTCTCTCCAAAATTCTAGGTCACTGGGACATATTCTGGCCATGCTAGATGGTATTCAGTGCAAAACAGCCCCAAAACAGAAATTACCTAATACGTAATATTTCGCAAGTTCCTCTCTATCACTAATTTGCATGAATTAGCTGAGTAGATCTATTTAGTTTTATGTGAATCGGTGAAGAACTGACAGAGATATAGGGAATTCTTTGGAAACATCCCAAAACAGAAAATTTTCGATCCGCGCCCTCGGTACTGACATCGGCTGTAATGGCTTTATATTATTAACTCCCCACAATCTCACGCAAGTCTTCAACTCTATCCGCTCAAGATCCTCCACTCAACGACCTCAACCCAGACTGCAGAGTACATTTTATTCTTCACTGATAACCTGAGATAGGTATATATCTTGCGATGAAGTACTGTAGTGCTCCCACGTGTTTTAGGTTGAAATCATTGAGATTTCAGTATCGTACAGAACAATATCAAGAGTGGGGAAGTCTGCCAAGATATTAAAAGAGATGGATCCTCAGGCTATTCCGAGTCGAGTGTAAGCTGCTATATGTAGTTGGCTTGTTGGAATTTCCAACTACACCAAGAGCTACTTAGTATTCAACCGGAGTATCCATTGGTCGTGTTGACATAGTAGAGCACAAAATTTTACGACATTTCATGGACATTAAGGCTGTTGAAAGATGCCATTCTATCTGCGCCAAATCGGCCCGCATCCCACAGCGTCAGTTCAAAATTGAAATGAGCGCCCAAACACCGCATTTCCACAGCAGCCAAAATGGGGGAGTCCACAAGGCTTTACAGCCCTCCTCCCTCTTGCACCCTCCCCCCATGCCACCCTTGACTCGAACAGACACCCATGCAAGTACTGTATACAGTTGAATTGCTCATAATGCATTAGGTCATAATGCATAATGCTCATAATGCATTGGGTTTTAGCATCCACCGACTTGGTAGGCTCGCATTTTATGCATTTTTCTCATAATGCATATTGCATAAGGTTTTGGGAAGATTTATGCATTTTGAGTGCAAGGTTCCGGCATTTTCTCTGGGTTTTTGTGCATTTTTGGGCTGAAACCATGGTCTGATTGACATTTCTGACCGAAACCAACCAAATCAATGGTTTACATGTGAGAATTTGACTGAATCAGCCCCTATTCAACCATAATTTCCTGTTTAGGTCAATCACATAATGCTGACTTGCCTCTGGCACAGTCAATGCATTCATCCCAAAGAGCAATTGGGTGGCTAATTTCAGCCATTCTCACTCGGGAGTGTATTATTCTAGCTCCAGGAGCTATATCCTGAATTCCAACACAAATAAATGAAACTGCGACAAATGTCAGGTGTGTCACACCATGGGAAGAATCTCACAATGCATATTGCTCATAATGCATAGGGTTTGGGGGTCCACCAGCCTTATGCATTATGAGCAATTCAACTGTATTTTCATTCAATTCGACAGGGGGTGTGACACGTGATATTTTGAACCAATTCGTCAATTCGTCAAGGCCGATTTTGAGTGTGACAAGGACTAAAATTTCGACAGACCCCCACATTTGTCTAGAATGATCAAGTCCACTCCGGAGCTTGTTTCAAGCCTTTTTCCGCACTCATTTGGGTTCCATGACCCATATGGCCCAAAATGCAGTTTTACCTCAATTTCTCCTTGTTTCACGATTGATTTTGACTGGAAACAATAGCTGTAATCTTGGAATCCCGTAGAAATATGTTTTACAGTCTAACCTCGAGCTTCGCATGTAACTAGAATATTTTAAGGAATTCTCTTGGGGTACACAACACTTTTTGGAGGGAAACGCGGACCTTGGAACCAATTCGTCAACCGCCCTGGTGACGTGTGACATTGGCCAAAGTTCGTCGCCGTCAACACCCCCTGTGATGCGTGACCGACGAATTGAATGAAATTATACAGTTGGTGGTCAGATAGGGACTCGTTGCTTCAGCATGGTCCCACAATCAACCTTCATGTGGCAGCAAAGCCGCTGATGAAGTTCATGTATCACCGCCGGGCATTGGACTTCATCAAAAAAAATAGAGACAGGCCGCTTTCAACAGAGATGTTGAAGACATACTGGTCTTATCTTCCGTAGGTGTTGGAATTTTATTGCCTGAGCTTGTTGGCTGATGCGATGTTGCTGCTCTAGGCGGGACTTTGTCTCATGGGCGACCAAGGCCGCCATTCTGCAGGAGTTGGGAGGCAGACACTCCGGAAATAGAGTTGTTTCAGGGTGCCCAAAAATGTTTCTGAAATTATTGCTACATCAGCCTTTTGACATTTTGATTGTGGCATTTCACGTGTTTTTTCGCGTTTTGGCGTTGTACAGCCAACTCAATCGGCGTTCTCCAGGATAGTGTAGACAACAATTATGGCTCACAGTGAGCACAGCGGTTAGGGTGGGGCAGAGGACCCTTTGGGTGGTCCAAAACCGCTGTAATTATCGCCGGTTTTGATGTTATCGGCTGATCTTTGTTCGGCGTTGTGAGAATTTTGATGAAAATTGTGGGCGTTGCGCGTTGTCGCGTTTTCACGCATTTTCAGACGTTTTTTCGCGTTGTTTGGCGTTGTCCAACGCCACAATCAAAATGTCAAAAGTCTGATGTATCAGCTAGGGAATAAGTGCGCCCGAAACCAATGATTTCAGGAGCAGTTTATTGTGTACCGAGACAATTAGTTTCGGGAGCGTGCCCAAAACTATTGTTTTCAGGTGCCCGGGCCGTACCGTTCCGGGCGGGCCGATAGGTTTCAGGCTGGCTGATACTTTTTGTTTCGGGATCAAGCCCAAAACCTATCATTTCTGGGCAGATAAAACTGCTCCTGAAACTAATGGTTTCAGGCCTGCTTATTCCCTTACTGATACTCAGAATTTCAGGAACGTTTTTGGGAGTCCCGAAACCACACTATTTCCGGAGTGAGAAGTGGTGTATCTGAGAATGAGGCGCAAGCAGTGGTGCATTCACCTGGTTTCCATTACATCTGGGAAATGCTGGGGTCACCAGACCCTGTGGCAAGGAGTTCATCATGCAACTTATTAGGCCAGTTGACACAACGCGAGTGCACCATACCACCCATCTTGGAGATGAGGGGCTGTGAGCAACTTGTGGCTCTCTTGGAGTGAGTTTGATACAAATCCTTTTTAACACAGATTTTCATTTTATGTAAATTAGTGACCAAGATATTGGAGTTGTTTGGGAGGCCATGTATGTGTTAACTACAACTGCGCATTGGTTGGAGGGAGCACAAGCTATGGTTGATGCAAAGGTGCATTACCACATTTCGAAATTACTCAAATCACAGAGCTCGAGCATCGCATATCAGACCTGCTGGCTCATGGAAGAACTAGCTGGCCATGAGCCCACTGTGCTCGTCATTTTGGAGTTGAATATGTTGCAGCAGCTCGTGCTACTCGCACAGTGAGTCATTGGATCAGACATATTATCTTGTAGGAAACTTGATGTTGAAACCTCGTGTTCCAGGCACTACCAGCCGGCGATTGATACACTCCACACAATTAGTAAATGGCCTGATGGTGTTGTAGCTCTTGCAGACATAGATGCATTCGAGAAACTTCAGCAATTAGACCATGATCGCCCTCACCTACCTGAACTCCTGCATAATATTGCTCGGTACGAGGCGAGGAAAGCCAGGAGGAAAGCCAGACTCTGCGCACGAGGGAGTTGATTCATGGCAGAGATAATATACATTTGTAACACAAGTCCGCATTGTAGCCATTTAAATTTCTTTGCATTGGGTAACACAAGAACCCAACTGGAGTTAATGCCTGTGCCAGAACCAGAAAACCCATTGAGCGAAGTTGAACCACGTGTTATGGTACTACTGCGAGTCAGCTTTCCTCCTGGAATGAGTCCAATGACTCAGGTTATTATGCCTGGTATAACAACGAGATATAAAAGAGACGACATAAGGGAAGAGATACATTCTTGCCTTCGAACTTGCGTTTTTCTAAAGGAGAAGTTGTATTTTCAAGCTCATTGCAAAAAAAAAAAAAAAAAATGCTGCTGCAGTGGTGCTGAGCTTATGAGATCTAATTTATCAAGTGGCACTTTGAAATAGCACAGTTACTTGGCAAGTCTGACCCAGCAATTGAAGTTAATTATCCCAAATTCATCGCAACAGGTTGGTCTCTCTCTTTATAAAATTACGGGTGTGTGAAGCTTTCAAACTCCGCTTTTGTGTCATCATCCCCAAATCTTCGGTTCTCTCTTGAAAGACAAGTTTTTCTCTTTCTCCGCAAATAGCAAAGTCATTCTGAACCTTTTAAAGTTCGCTTTGGGCTGTTCAGCTCCAGATCTTTGGAAGATCAGCTTTAAACTTTGAGGTAGCCAATCACCAGCACCGACTACCTTAACTGAAGTGCAAAGCAGCCCACCACGCTCTTGTATAATCACAGATTGCAGGGAGTACAGTACAATGTTAAGAATGGGAAGTCTGTTGAGAGATTAAGAAATAGATGTGACCTACTTTGGTGTAGACTAGGGTATAGTCAGTGCTTTCTAATTTCCAACAACTTATTCATGTGATAATGCAGAGCACGACATTTGAGACAGGAGTAGGTAAAGGACATTCAAAGAAGCCACTCTATCAGCCTGCATCCCACGGGTGTCAGTTCAAAGTTAACACATGATCATAATGGAAGCATCACATCTTCGCAGCGGCCTGGTTCTAGATCACACACCACACAGCCCTCCTCCCTCTTTCATCTTCCCCCTATGCTACCCTTGACTTGACAGGACACCCACATTGTACTCAGTTGGTGGTCAGATAGCAATCTGTTACTCAATGGGCTGGTGATACAGTGGCAAAGCCGCTGATGAGCAAGTTAACAGTAAAAAATAATCATTTTGAGAAAATTTTGATATCTGCTTTATGTTCTGCAAAGCCAGAACTGCATTATTCTTTGAACCAGCACCTATCAAACAAATACTCCTAGTCCCATTGAGATGGTAACCCTGGATTATCAATCAGTATCCACCCTGCACGCTAAAATCAGACATTGACATGCATCGCCTCTGATAAAAATCAATGATAGCAAAATTAGTTGTAGCCTCATAAGAACCATACCTGTGGAGTACTCACTAAACCAATGGAGGGTACAGTAGTAAACTCATACTGCTATTACCAGCATCAAATGCAATGTGGAACAACTCTTGCAGAATATAATTCCCATTGGAATATTCTTCTAATGTGCTAAATCCAGTATGATACCAATCAAGGGCAGCATGTGCACTGTTTCATAAGGCCCGTTCTTTGCGTGGGATCTCACCCATTATTATATAGTAGCAGGTTTAGCTTGATCCTGGCCCCCTACCTTTCCAACAACTCTTAGCATGCCTAAAGTGTGAGTCACAGTTTACATTCATATTTGATACAGGGTGCTAAGTCCTTGACATTACTTAGCCTCTATCTTCATGGTATGTGTGTTTGTCTGTATGATGCTCCAATTATTTATTTCTTTCTTTGCAGATATTCAAATCAAATCTCAGTCTGATCCCCATGAGGATCTTCCATTGGACATGCAGATATTTGCACAGCTCATTCTCAGCCAGAATATCATCCATCAAACAGTTGCAGTGGAATCTGAGGCATCTCAGAAGTCTTGGGAGCTCGAGGTTGGGTTTATGGTGTAAGTCAATAGAGCTTGTCAAAATGATTTCACAACTAAACTGATTTGCTCAACAGTCCAGACAGTGCTCTTACTTTCTCAATAGCAATCATGTGCCAGACTAAGAGGCGGGGGATCAGACTTCTTGGTTTTGTTGAAATAGGACAAGATCAAGTCCTAGGCAGTGACCAAGAGAAAACTTGTGTGTATTTCTACCATAGTTGAAAAATGGTGCTGATTAAGGGATATGAACCAGGTTTATCTCTGGAACTTACAAAAGTGAACGTCAATGGTCCTTCACTTGAAGTGAGGGCAGTTTTCTCAGTTATTGAGCCCTCTTCCATGGAAGATGTTGGTGGTTTCAATCTACTGCAAAATAGTAAGAGATGGTTCAACATGCCAGAATATTACTGAGTTCTCCACAGTTAGTTCTCTTGATGGCCAAAGGATTGGCTCATGCCTAATAGAGATGTGTGAAGACATAGAAGTTGGAATCCACATTGATATCCTCCAACTTTGGGTGATGCACGAGAGGATTCTCCTGCTATCCACCGCAAATCCCAGCCGAGGCATGTATCTCAATACACTCGGCACTATTTGCACTGTTCAATGGGAGAAATCTTGGGAGATAGACAACCTAAACCAAGCAGTTTGTGCATTTGAAGATGCAGTACGAGATGATCCCACAAATGCCACCTATATGGAAGATCTTGGTATTGCATTAATAACCAGTTTCAAGCAGCATGGTGACTTGACTGACCTCCACAAGTCTTTGTCAATGCAAGAAGATGCTGTCAGTCAGACTTCAGATGAAAATGCTGACAAGCCATCATGGCTGAATAATCTTGGGAACTCTTTTTTCACTCGTTTCGAGCAGCTAAAGGATCTTGGTGACCTCAATAAATCTATATCAGTAGCTGAAGATGCTGTTGGTCTGACACTAAATGATCACCATGACAAGGCAATGTTATTGAGCAACCTTGGCATCTCCATTTTCACTCGCTTTCTGCGACTGGGGAACCTGGGTGACCTTCAGAAGTCAGTCTCAGTCAAAGAAGCTGCTGTCAATTTGACTCCTGACAATCATCCACAAAGAGGGATGAGATTGAGTAATCTCAGCAAATCCCTGCTCAAACGCTTTGAGGAACTGGGAAATCTCATTGATCTCAATAAGTCTGTGTCAGTTGCACAAGATGCTATTGACCTGATTCCAGATGAAGACCCCAACAAACCATTGTCATTGAATGACCTTGGCAGTTCTATGCTTTCTCGCTTTGTGCGCCTGGGTGATCTCAGTGACCTCCATAAATCCATCTCAGTCAAAGAAGCTGCTGTCCATTTAGCCTCAGATGTGCATCCCAAAAAACCATTATTATTGAACAATCTTGGCAGATCCCTCCTTGTTCGGTTTCAACAACTGGGTGATTTTGAAGACCTTGACAGATCTGTCTCACTCAAAGATATAGCTGTTGGCCTGAGTCCAGACACAGATTATGAAAAGCCAGTATGGATGAACAGTCTTGGCAATTCTCTGCTCATTCGATTTCAACATCTTGGTGACCTAAAGGACCTCAGAAGATCTGTGTCAATGCATGAAGCTGCTGTTAGCCTGACTCCAGATGGACACCCATCCAAGTCATTGTTGTTAAGCAATCTAGGCAGTTCTCTGCTTACTTGCTTCCACCAACTGGGTAATCCCAGTGACCTCAACAAGTCCCTGTTGATGCAAGAAGCTGCTGTCAGACTGACTGCAGATGAGCATTGTGACAAGCCAACATGGTTGAACAATCTTGGCAATGTTCTTCATGATCGCTTTGAGCACTTGGGAGATCTTGGTGACCTTAATATGTCTGTGTCAGTAGCTGAAAATGCTATCAACTTGACTCCAGATGGGCATCCTGCTAAGGCCACAAGATTGACCAATCTTGGTGCTGTCCTGAACACCCGCTTTGAGCAACTTGGTGACCTTGCTGACCTCCACAAGTCTGTGTCAGTGCACAAAGAAGCTGTTTTTCTGGCTATAGATAATGCTGATAAGCCATTGAGGTTGGCCAGTCTTGGTAGTTCTCTGCTCACTCGCTTTGAACGACTGGGTAATCATGATGATCTCAACAATTCAGTGTCAATGTATGAAGATGTGATCAGCCTGACTCCTGATGGGCACCCTGACAAGCCATTATGGCTAAACAATCTCAGCACTTGTCTGTTAACTCGCTTTGAGCAATTGGAGGACCTTGAAGACTTGAATAGATGTGTGTCAGTAGCAGAAGATGCTATTAGGCTAACTCTAGATGAACATCCCAATAAGCCATCAATGTTGACCAATCTTGGAAATGCTCTACTCGCTCGCTTTGAGCAACTTCATAACCTTAGTGACCTCAATAATTCTGTGTTGATGAATGAGCAGGCTGTCAATCTGACTCCGGATGGGCACCCTGGCAAGCCATCTAAGTTGAACAATCTTGCCAATGCTCACTTCTGTCGTTTGGAGCATCTCGGAGATCTTGATGAACTTCAGAAAACACGAGTTCATTATACTACTGCTGCACATTTAATCACTGGTCCTTCCTATATTCGATTTCTTACTGCATCAATGTGGGCACGCTGCGCTGAAATAGATGAACATTCATCACTCCTCGATGCTTATGGTGTAGTTCTTAGCATCCTCCCAGAATTTGCCTGGCTTGGCCTATCCATTACAGACCGTCATCATCGCATTGTGAAGGCAGGTTCAATTGTAAGAGATGCTGCTGCTTCTGCAATTGCAGCTGGCCAACTGAAAAAGGCAGTAGAATGGCTGGAACAGGGTCGTTCAATCATCTGGGGTCAGTTGCTTAACCTGCGTACTCCAGTAGATGTTCTGCAGCAACAGCATCCTAAGCTTGCAAGTGACCTCATTTCTCTTTCTGTCCAATTGGAGGGTGCTACTACAAGGAGAAATAATTCAGAGGCTACAATCTCTGGAAACTATAACTCCCCCAAGCTATTGCACAGCAGGCTCATGAGAATGCTCACAAGCGAATCAAGCTTCTAAAAGAAATTAGAGAGTTGCAAGGATTTGAACAATTTCTACTGCCTAAAACGATTTCTGAGCTTTCAGCTGCTGCACAAAAAGGCCATGTGGTGTATTTGATTTTCAGCAGAATTTCCTGTGATGCTCTAATACTTCTTCCTGGCTGTGATGGCAAGGTTATACATGTCCCACTCGTTGATTTCACACCTACGCATGTAGAAACTCTCTCAAAGTCTTTTGAAACTCTTGTTCCTTCTAGTGGACGCAGTGATAGATTGTATGGAAAGCAAGAGGGAAGTTTGAGTTCAGAGATGGAGTTTGCACGCATTCTTTCTGAGCTCTGGATGGGACTTGTTAAGCCTATCTTGGATGCACTAGCAATTACAGTAAGCCTTATTAGTCAAAATACACACAATTATTTTTATCAACCTTTCCTTTAGACTCCAAGCAGAGAGCATCTTAAACACATCTGGTGGTGTCCAACAGGACCTTTCACATTTCTCCCCATCCATGCTGCAGGCCTCTATGGCAAAGACTCTGTCTTTGGCTCCAAGCTGTCTGACTTTGTGATTTCTTCCTATACACCCTCCTTGACTGCCTTGATTGAAGGCTTTCGTTCTCAGTCAAAATCAGAAAAGGAGCCACAACTGCTTTTGGTAGCTCAACCTTCGGCATTTGGACAGACCTATATTCCTGGAACTCAAGAAGAGATTGATTGCATACAGTCTCATGCCAGTGGAAAACTGTCTGTGTTGCGATTAGAAGAAGATAATGCAACAATAGAAAATGTTCAACAAAGTATGAGGGATTCCAGCTGGGTGCACTTTGCATGCCATGGTGTACAAGATGCGTCTGATCCTACAAAGAGCGCACTTCTCCTCGCTGGAAGCCAACAGCTTACACTTGCTAGTATTATTAACCTCTCACTTCCTCATGCTAATCTGGCCTTTCTTTCTGCCTGTCAAACTGCCACTGGGGACAAAAAGGTCCAGGAGGAGTCTGTCCATCTTGCAGCTGGGATGTTATTAGCAGGGTACCGAGGTGTGATTGCAACAATGTGGACAATCATGGACAATGATGCACCACAAATTGCGAGTGATGTTTATGAACATCTCCTTAAGACATCACCACCAGATCCGACCCAGGCAGCTGAGGCATTGCAGCTAGCTGTTAGGAAACTTTGTGAGGAGTCTGGTTGGAAAAAGTCATTTTTCCACTGGGTACCTTATATCCATGTTGGAGTTTAATGCTAGATAACCGCAACAGTGTATGTATGAGAATATTATGTAGAAAGATATGCCATAAATTTTATGACTTTCCTATCAAGGTTGAACCCGAGTAGATGGACAAAATCAAATCATCTTCAGTAGCTGTTTGAATATTTTCAAGATTCTTTGGGGCGATTTGAGGAGTGGGATAGATTTTTACCGCCTGATCACTATTTTTTGACCATGCCACGAAAAAGCTACTTAACTACCTTCTAAATTTGCTGCCAGACATCTTGAGAATATTCTAAGAGCTGCTAGATATAATTTAGAAGAGCTGAGCAAGATATGATTCCCATATCTTTCTCTGGCATTGGGAATCAAGTAATTTAGACCAGTGATCCCACCTGGACTTCAACTCACCGCTCCAAAATGTAGGGTTCCTATGACTTTCACTGCTATATTTGCTGAATTTCACGGCGAGAACATCCTCCCCTATCTCAGACACCGCCTATTCTGACCTTCGCCGGCTCTGGGGTGGGTTGAGAGATATTTTCAGCTCATTCAGCAATACCTTTACTTCTTGGCATCTAGAAATGTGGCCGCAATGAGGCACTGAATAGTCTCTTATAAACAGACGCTACAACAATAGAGTGCTCGTACCTCGCATGTTGTAGTCTGTCGAAAAGGTTGATGCGTCGATCACTGGCCGCGTTATTACAAATCACAAAACAATTCGGATGCTGGTATGCATTCCAGAACAAGTTTTTCACAGATATGAAGTATTTATTAGCATAAATTGAGCAACTTTCTCGCCTAACTCGTGGCGGCAGAGTCGAAGAACCAGGAGTTTAAACTTTGATGGCTCAGCAGATGACAAATCCTGACATAATCTGCGGTTTCTATTCTGCAAGAATGGAAGTTGAAAAATAAAAATTTGAAGGCATATTTGGGGTCAGACATGGATTTAAATCCCTCAAAGTTTGAGGATGGGGGTCCTGGAAGTGCTAAATGGGCATGGTAACATTTCAAACTCCGACAATTATATAATAACGCAGCCACCAAACACGGTGGCGCGGTTAACAACAGACTAGGCACTGAAGTACCCAGCTCCTCGAGATCTAGGTCTCCATCTGCTGCTGTTGAATCCACATAGTAGGTTCAATGGTGAAATTCCCATCAACTCGGCGAGACGGTCCGAATCGCCGCACCTAACACAGGGGGCATGCGCCACTGCTTATAGAACTATAAGCCACAGCCGCTTATAAGCGGCGGGTAACTCGCAGGTGTCTCGCTTATTGATGGCAAACCTCATGTTTGCCTCATGTTCATGTATTATGTCATTTGATGTGCTGTATGTTCGAACCCGACTAGCAGCATTCTTTTTGCAGTGCTGTCTATATTTTGTAATTGCGTGGTAAGTGCAAAAAATATTATATGGTACTATGAGGATCACAGAGCCATATAAGCACATTCTCGTGCACATTATTGGGATTCTTTAAGGTGCTTTTGCGCCGCCAGAGTTTTGTTTTCACGAATATTTCACCAGTTAGCAGCAGTGGTGTGGCCCATCCAGCAGAGGATTTTTTTCTCAGCATGATTCTTGGACTGTACAATGCAGCAAGGGCCCTGCTGTACAAGTGGGTGCCTTTGGCATTATTAGCAAGAATTGTTGGGAAAACACCCAAACATGCTGTTGTAAGAAAAACCCAGGAACAGCTGAGAATACATACTATGGTTCAGTGATTTTTTGGATCTTTACAGTCCTACCTCTGCATTGTTCAAGTTGTTACAATATATCTACAACATTGCACAAAAGGATGCTACCACTCAGGTTCGAACTCACAACCAATCAATTCCTATTACAAAACAACACGAGGCAAACAGGAGGCTTGCGATCAATAAGCGAGACACCTGCGGGTTACCCGCCGCTTATAAGCGGCTGCGGCTTATAGATTTTAAGCGGTGGGGCATGCCCCCTGTGTAAACACATGGAACTTCAACTTTCCCGCCATTGGAAGTTCATATGCGGAGGAAAGTGGAAATTTCAACCCCTTCTCTGGTCCTCGCCATGCCGACCTAACTTGGATGGGCCGTACATTCGTGGTGACTGGGTTTGACCTGGCTACGCGCTACATCTCACCCGGATTAATCTAGCACAAGTCATTCTCGCGGCTGTCCGTGACATCAAAGAAACAGAACACAACTTGAACGCAACCAAGGACGACATCATCGTTCACAGGATTATATTATTACCGTGACTGGAAGTACAGGAGCTTGATATGGCAGATCTTAGCGTGAAGCGGTTCGTAGAGAGGGTCAACACAACGCTTGAACGCTTGGACGACGCCTTTCTCAATTCTGGATGCTGGCATTAATGTGCACTCACCAGACGCAACATTGTTGCCCGTATTGCTGAAGAAGACCACAAAAATTCTGCTTCCATATCCAGGCACACCTCAAATTTGCCCACATCTAGCGACCACTGGCTCTGAATCTGAAGATCTGAAGGTACGCGTCGAATAACTACCACGACTAATTTTGCAATCCAAAATGTCTTAGAAGTGGAAAATATCTTCGGTTGGAATTCTGGCCTGTTTGTCTGCGGAAGTGGTTCAAATACTAATGAGCGCTATGGATCTGTACCGAATATAAAAAGGTTTGAACAGCTGCCTGTCCTCCTGTTCGGTACTAAAAGCCATCCAATCCAATTCCTGCTCAATTTTTGGCCATTCTTTGGAGGTACTTAGTCTAAGACTGAATATATGGCGGTTTCATTTCCAGAAATGAGCCCACCCGAGGGTATTTTGCACTTCCAAAAATTTTGCATTGCATAAGTTAGGCATTGTATCCAATTTTTATCCGATCTATATGCTGTATAAAAACCGGCGATCCCCCACAGGTATTGTACCGGCACCTGCACCTGCGCCCCATCCTACATCTATATACGCATCTGTTTCCCTTTTCCGCTAAATCACATACCTGTACATCCATCCCGGAGTTGCGAGGCAAATTGGAGACAGAACAGAGAGAGAGATGTAACCACCAAACGTAGGATACCGTACTCGTCCTCCATCGGGTCCCATCTCGTCCCGGCAGGAGCCGCGTCCGAGAGAAAGACCGCGAGGTGTGAACGCGAGCTCCTCTGCGGCCTGGCCCGTTTGCGCGGAATTGTACCTCGAGCAACCCAAAGCCTTTCGAACAGGGAACGAAATAGCAGAAATGAAAAAAAGAACATGAAAGAGAGAACGAAACGAAACACTTACAGGGGATAAAATGGAAAGCAGGACTCACCAATGATGCTGCCAAAAGGGGGAAAGAAAAGAGTGTCAATATCGGCGTCACGATCTTCGCAGTCAGAGAAAGAGACTACCGAAGAAAACATAACATAACAGCAATGAAAAGAAAAGGCAGGCGGAAATGAAGCAATCGATCGAACATAGGTTCAATGACTGAGGATGAGGAGGATGCGATGCGATGGCTTAGAACCAGGACACCGATGCATAGGTGAAGCGTGCTCGGGAACGGGAATTGGAACGGAGCATGCCCATGGCCCAGTATTCTACGATCAGAGCCGTCTCGTACAGCAGACGACAGAGAATGGAGAGGAGAGGTCAGAGTGGGTGAATGAATGCACAAAGCACAAAGCACTGGCACGAAGCAGGCGCGCGAGTTTAGTGTTCGGCGTGTGTGAGCACAGGAATCGCATGCAGAATGCCCGTCGTACCTCCTGCGAGAGGAAATGCGTGCGTCCTTGGACGCTGAGCTGCGCTGGGCGTCTTGTTCAGGCACGATACGTCAGCCATAGACGCAACCGAGCGTCTCGTACAGCCAGTAAACCAAGCCTGGCATCGCGCGTACCTCCAGTGCAGTCCATCGTCGGCTCCGCAGTGCATGGAACGGCGGACATCCATTCAGCCCTTCGCAGAGGATGCGCTGCCCACGCACGTCCTCCCCAGAAGCACCCGATGGCTTGCTCGTCGTGCGTATGTATACACAGCGAACGCCACGCCATACCCATGTCCTATTAGTCGATCTCGCTTCCGCTTCCACCAGGCGAGGCGAAATGGATGATATCGGTGGGGTTGGTGAGCGAGGGGTGGGCCTAGGGTGCAAATGCCAGTAAAACGAAATCGATATGCTGATACGTCGTCGCGACGTATGCAGACACGCACACGCCATCGTAGCAAGACCGCAAGGAGAAGAAGAGAGAAAAGGAAAAGGAAAGGAAAATAACGCAGAAAATAAGCCGATACTTAGGAAGGAAAGGAACGTACGCAGATCTCCCCAAGGCAGCTCTTTGTCCTCGTCGTCTTTTTCCCTCCCGCATTTGCGTTCCCGTTTCCTATCTCCCCGAGCCTCCCGCCCAGCCCCCGCCAATCACCCACCCCCATATGCTCGGCGCCGCTGGGCGCGGTCCGCTCGAGTAGCCGTATTGCGGCGCATACTGCCGCTGTTGTGGATGCAGGTGCCGGTAGTAGGCCTGCGGGTGGTGGTGGGAGCGGTACGCAGGCAGAGGCGGGCATTGATATTGATTCGGACTGATTTGGGTGGGGATGGTATGCCTGTAGATTTGCGTATGAGCCCCGGGGCAGCCCTGGGACAGGACAATGCCGAAGCATCTAGGCGGTGTGGTGCTCGGGCCGTTGGCGGGGCGCAGCGGGCGATCCATCCAAGGAGAGGTGACGTGGAAGATGTGAGGAGAACGAATAAGCGGCGATCTAGAACATCGCCGGCAAACTCCACGTCACTTTCGCCTCAACCATATTCAACTCGCTGCGCCGGTCTCATATTTCAACTCGAATGGGTCACCCCAATACATTTATCCCCACTTGAACTTACCGCTGATGACTGACCGACATGAGCTCAGAGCTGAGTTAAGCTCTCGTATTTTGCTCATACTCTCGCCTCTGCGACAGTCATCATGACTACTGTGAGTCTCTCCCTTCTCTCCCTCTCTCACTCGTCCCTTGCGCTACCCCAGCCCACCGGTCTTATTACAGAATATTGCACTCCCTAAACTTGGAGTCTCGGGCCTACTGTACGCGACTTGACTGGGTAGCCATTCCCTGGGCTGTGTGGCGCCATGCCAATGCATCTACATTGACGGCTCTGGCTTATCGACAGACTTCAGACTCGAAACGTACTTACCTTTCGAAAAACAAGTTGTGTGCTAGACCTCCTCCCGCTCACTGGCTTCCCTCAACGCCTCGCCTGTCCTCGTACCAAATCCAAATCCTCCCAGTCCGTCTATCCATCCAATCCAATAACCAACATCCCCTTGCCAACCTTGGACGCACTGTGGTTCCCAGACTCGCTGTACCGTGTCGTAAACCCATTTCTGCTTCTTTCCTTTCACACCCCCGCAGCTCCCTTCCCAAGCCGACCACATCTATCTCGGACTCGGACGAAAATCTAGCTGTACGACGGGGACGTGGTACACATCTCTCTCCCCACGCCTCTCCGCCCGCCGAGGGTCGTTAATTCCTTTCTCTGCTCCGTTAATTCCCTTCTCCGCTTGTAGGCTGTTGCTGCGCCGCTATCAATACATGGGTTCTTTTTTCCTGTTTCCGCTCTTCCGTCGTTGACGCTCTAGACATTGACGACCAAAACCCGAACAAATTATGATGCCGCCCGTTCTAAATTTACTGTAGACGAACAGACCTCCAAAATCCCGCAATCCGATTCCGAGCCCCCCCAAAAATCATATCAAATCCAAAGCCCTACTCTGCTCTCAAATTGAGTTATTTCAAGTCCAAGTCTGATCAATCTCCCGTATGCCTTCGACCCGGACATGGACGTGGTACACGTCTCACAGCGCCCACCGCCGTCGATCCTTTTCCTTTCTCTACTTGTGGCTGGCTGTAGCTACCCCTATCGATATCTGCCAACCTCTCGGTTCTTGTTCCCTCTCTTTTCTCATGCTTCAAGTTGTTTGCGCATCCACCGGCATCGTCGTGTACGCTCTGGCCCGAACACTTTCATCATATCTGTCTGTGTTCAGGAACGGCGTCTTACATCCAAGTTAACTTACAGTAAACGAACGGCTGGCATATCCCCTCCGAAATCCCGCACTCGTGACTCGACCCTCTTGATTCCGAAAAGAACATCCATCATCCCCCCCCCCCCGAAATAAACCACAATCCCCAAAGCTCGTTTAAGCCTTTTGGATTGGCTTCACCCCTGCTCTCAACTCTCGAAATCAATTGCCTCCACGTCCGAGTCTGAGCCTCATACTTACCAGGCAAGTATCCTGTAGTTGTACTTTGGTGCCAATGATGTAATGTAGATATGGATCTGGATCTGGGTTCTGAACATCACAATGACATACATACATGTAGTTCCAACTTAGCTGTTCCAATTTTCAAGGAATATGGTACGGATACGGAATGATGTCAAGAGAATGGGAGGATGGATGGGCCCTAGTCGAGTGTGGCCTGGTGTATAAATAATAAAAATAGTTGGTGCTGGTTGAAATTTCTAACTACCATGATCTATTCAATCGACATTGCAGTCCCTTGGTGGCGTTGGCATAGAGCAAGATAGTTTTACGACATTTCACAGACGTTAAGGCTGTTCGCGGTGTCAGTTCAAAATTAAAATGAGCGCCGAAACGTCACAGCAGAGCAGCCGAAATGGTTTGAGGTCACACAGCGCACAGCCCTCCTCCCTTTTACACCTTCCCCCCATGCCGCCCTTGACTCGACAGGACACCCGCGCGAGTGTATTCAGTTGGTGGTCGGATAGCAACTCCTTGCTTCAGTATGGGCCGACGATCAACCTTCATGCGGCGGCAAAGCCGCTGATAAAGTTGATGCATCACCGGCAGGCATTGGAGTTCATCAGGAAGAATAAAGGATATGTACTTTCGACAGCAACAGTTGAGATATACATGTCGTATCTTCCGTATGTTGACATATTACACAAGCTTGTTGGTGGATCTGATGTTGTTGCTCTAGGTGGGACTTTGTCTCGCGATCGACAAAGGTCACTATTCTGCAGGAGTTGACCCTAGGAATTAACTTCGAAAACGACGCGCAAACAGTGGTGGATTCACCTGTTTTTCATTACATCTGGGAAATGCTTGAGTCACCAGACCCTGCAGCACGGCATTGGTCATGCCAGCTATTGTACAGATTGGCACAGTATAAGTGCACTACACCACTCATCTTGGAGATGAGAATCTGTGAGCGACTTGTGGCTCTCCTGGAGTGAGTGGGGTACATATCCTTTTTTACCACAGATTTTCATTTAATATGAATCAGTGACCAAGATCGTAATGTTGTTCCCTGGACCATTTATGTGTTAGTCCAGATTGCACATCGGTTGGAGGGAGCACAGGCTATGGTCGATGTAAAGGTCCAGGACCACATCTTGAAATTACTCAAATCCCAAAGCTCGTGGGTCACCTGCCAGCTCATGGAAGTGTTGGCTAGCCATGAGGCCACTGTGCTGGCCATTTTGGAGTCAAATCTGTTGAAGGAGCTCGTGGTACTCGCTGGGTGAGTCATTGTATCAGACACAATATCTTGTAGAAAACTAAATGTCGAGACCCCGTGTTCCAGGAGGCAGTCCTTGTACGCAATCCATGCGCTCTGCCAAATTAGTCAATGGCCAGATGGTGTCGCAGCGCTTGCAGAAATGGATGTTTTTGAGGAGCTTCAGCACCTAGACCATCATCACACTCACCTACACAAACTCCTCGACAACATCACTCAGTACAAGGCCGGAAAGCCAGCCTCTACGCACAATGGAGTTGATTTGTGACTGAGAAATAATATATATTTGTAACACAAGCCGTATCGCAATCATTTAAATTTATTTGCATTCGGTAACACAAGAATCTGAACTGGAGGTAATGCCTGCACCAGAGCCAAGAAACCCGCTGAGCAAATTTGAACCAAGTTGTTATGGGGACACCTTTCCCCTGCGATGAATCCAATGACTCTAGGTTGTTATGTCTGGTGGAATGACCAAACATAAGATAGAGAACATGAGGGCAGATATACATTTTGCCTTGAGAGTTGCATTGTCATCATGAAGGGACAGTTGGATTTGCATGCTCACTTAAAAAATAAATGTTGTCGTAGTAGTGCTTGGCTTATACAATTTCTGAAGTAGCACTTTGAACTTGCCAATTACTTGGCGAGTCTGACCTAGCAATTCAAGTTGAATATTTGAAAATTCAACTCAACCTGTTGGTACGATTGCAGATTACCGGGAAAATATGTAGTACAGAATGATGTCAAAAGTGACAATTCTCTTAAAATAGATGGGCCCTACTCTGGTATAGACTGGGGTATTATCCCGGATATAGTTTGTGCTTTCTGATTTTCCAACAACTATTGCATCTCTTGGTCATGGTAATATTAAATGGAGAGTGCGACATTTTGAGAGGTAACAGATGAAAGGGCTGTTCAGAGAAGCCATTTTATCGGCCTGCAACCCACGGGTGTCAGTTCAAAATTAACAAATGATATGAATCATGAGTGCCAAAAGCATCGCATTTGCACAGCACGCAAAATGGCAGGAACCACCCACGAGGCTCTACAGCCTCCCTCTTTCTCTTCCTCCCCATGCCGCCCTTGACTCGGATGGACACCCCTGCAAGTATATTCAGTTGGTGGTCGGATAGCAATCCATTGCTCAAGGGCCCAACGATCAACCTTCATGCCGTGGCAAAGCCCCTGATGAGGTGGATGTATCACCACCAGGCATTGGAATTCATCAGAAAGAACAAAGGCAGTCAGCTTTCAACAGAGATGGTGGAGACATACTGGTCTTATCTTCTGTAAGTGTTCACCTTTTGTGAGCTCGTTGCCTGATGCGATCCTGGAGGTGTAGGTGGGACTATGTCTCGTTGGCGACAAAGGTCATCATTCTGGAGGAGTTGGGTTACAGAGGTTTAAGATCCGAACAGTGTGCGCGAGCTGTGGTGGATTCACCTGTTTTCCATTACATCTGGGAAATGCTTGGGTCAGCAGACCCTGCAACACAGGCTTCATTGTGCAGGCAATTGAGCAGACTGGCAGAGCACAAGTGCACCATACCATCCACCCTGGCAATGGAGGGTGTGAGCGACTTGTGGCTCTCCTAGAGTGAGTGTGGTACCTATCATTTTTAACACAGATTTTCATTTAACGTGAATCAGTGATCAAGATGATGTTGTTTACTGGGCCACCTACACGTTATTCAGGATTGCGCATTCATTGGAGGGAGCACAGGCTATGGTCGATGCAAAAGTGCAGGACCACATCTTGAAATTACTCAAATCACAGAGTGCAGAGGTTGTAAATCGAACCTGCTGGCTCATGAAAGAACTAGCTAACCATAAGCCCACTGTGCCCGCCATTTTGGAGTCGAAACTGTTAATGCAGCTCGTGGTACTTGCAGGGTGAGTAATTGGAGTAAACACATATTATACAGGCTCATATGAGCGGCAAGGAATACATCCGGCCACTGGCAGCAAATCTTGCCCATGATTGATGCGCTCTCGCAATTAGTCGATGGCCAGAAGGTGTCACAGCTCTTGCAAATTTGGATCTATTTGAGGAGCTTCAGCGCCTAGACTATGATCACTTTCCCTGCAAGAACTCCGGCGCAATATTGCTTGGTACAGGGCAAGGGGAATCAGGATTCAAAAACAGGATATAGGGTCGAGAAGGTTTATCCAACCCTCCAGGAACCCCACCTTCCACTTCCATAAAGGGAAGGAGGCTCCACTTGGTACAGGGCAAGGAAAGCCAAACTCTGTACATGAGGGAGTTGATTTATGACAGAGAGATAATATATATTTGTAACAAAAGTCGCATCACAATGATTTAAATTTGCATTGGGTAACACAAGTTGAAGAATGTGAACTAGAGGTAATGACTGTGCTAGAGCCGAGAACATGCTGAGCGGATTTGAATTGAGTTGTTATGGTGCAACTGCGGATCTGCCTTTGTCTTGCAATGAGTCCAACGAATCTAGGTTGTTATGCCTGTCTGTGGCATGACAAAGAATTATAAAACAGAGGATATCAGGACAAACAGACATTTTTGTCTTGCACTTGCACTGTTGTTGTGAAGGAGAGGAGAAGTCAGATTTGAATGCTCACCAAAAAGGAAATGTAGCTGTAGTACTAGTGGTGCTTACCTCGAGATAAGTTGTTCTCTGAGCTTGTACCTCCTTTGTTGAATCTATCACAGTAGATTCTGCAAAAGTTCTGCTTCATTTATGGAATACAATTTGTGAAGTAGCGAGCGATTTATGGCGACTAATTAAGGATTCAAAATTACACCAGTTGCTTGAGAATCCTTGGGATTGCAGGGAAAATGGTATGATGTCGAGAGTGTGAAGTCTATCAAGAGACGAAAATGGATGGACCACATTCTTGACTTTGCGCGCGTCATTATTGGACTTAATAGACTTTGAATGTCAGACGTAAACCAGACCACATGTACTGCGATGACAGCCTGAGTCATTAATTGACTACTTGGATTAGGCACTTTCTATTCGATTTGCAGCTGGATCAAGAGCACTTCTTCATAGGAATATTAATTAATAATCCGCGGCTTGGCAAGGGTTAAGACCAAATAAAAATGATCCAAATCTGGGCCAAGCCCCAATGGCCTCGTGTCTTCTCCCAGTGGAGGCATGGATCCCTGGCTTGAGAGTACCGTTCACCGCTTGAATTTATCACTACCCCGTTTCATGAATTCTTTCAGGTAACGGCGACTATTTCGTGCTTCAACTCGCTAATATAAACTTAGGTTCCATATCTGCATTCCACTGGGTTCCTAAGACTTTCACAGATATATTTACTGAATTTCACGGCAAGAACATCCTGCCCTGCCTCCAGGTGCGTCTCGGACACCGCCTCTTCTGACCTGTACCGGCTCTGGAGGTGCGTTGAGAGATTTAAATGCTGCCATAGTGGTGCTTAGCTTGAGATAAGCCAATCATTGAATATACAATACAATAGATTCCGGAAGGCTCTGTGTCAGTTACGGAATACAATTTGTGAAGTAACTGCGGGGACACCTGGATTAGATAGGTTGCGCAAAAGCCGTCATCGGCGGGCGGCGTGACGGTCATCCTGACCTCGACTTTTCTCCATGTGCCGTCTCATATATCAGCGCACCGCTACCCCAATGGTTATTCCTCCTTTACCGGTACCCCCGACATAACTTAAAAATCTCGTACATGTCCGACTCGGACTGCTTCTCCCATCTGTCTCTCTCTGAGAGTCTGAGTCTCTCACCCGGGTCCGGCTACGCTCTCCGAGTCTCATCTCATCAGTCTTATTGCAGAAATATTGCTCTCCATAAACTTGGAGTCCCGGACCTAAAATGACTTGACTGGGTATACATTTCCTGTAGGCTGTGAATGCCATCAAGTTCATAGTTCCATTGAAACCCTACAATACAATGTTAACCACACCTCATTCTCATCCAATCTCTCTTCTTTCTGTGCTCTCCCAATCAACGATTTCAAGCCTGCACGCCTGCGGCCTCTTCCTCTTTCCATGGTCAATCTCGGATTCCAGTCTGTATCGTGTCGTACAACGCACCACTTCTTGCTGGCCCTATTGTCGTCTCTCAGCTCTTTCCTTCGACACCTCCCTTAAGTCTCCGATCCCAGCCCGACCACACCTATCTCGGACACGGCCGATAGGTTAGCAGAACGACTCGGACCTCACGCCTCACAGCGCCCATGACTAGTATTCCCTTTCTTTGCTCGTAGGCAATAGCTGCCCCATCAATAAGTATACCTACCAACCTCTCGGTTCCGGTTTACGCTCATCATCTCGTCTCGTCTGCGCATCTCTAGCGGCATCGTCGTACTTATACGCTCTAGACAACCAAAGCCGAAACAATTTATCACGTATATATGTCCCGGGAAAGCGGTCTCCATCCAACTCTGTAGGTGAGTGCGAGTCGAAGGATACATGATTACATTAACCCCTCCGAAATCACCGCCTCTGATTCTGTGAAAGCAGGACTCACGTTGCGATGATGCTGTATCAGAAAACAAAACAGGTATCAGTATAGCCTTTCAATCCGCGCGGTCAGAGAAGGACGACAGAGAGGGGATAAACGAAAGCACAACAAAAAAAGTAAATGAAACGGAGACAGAAAAAGGCAGGCGGAATGAAGCGAAGCTATCAACTTGTCGAACACAGGTTCGATTTGACCGTGCGGGATGGAGACACGACGTCTGAGAACCCAGACGTCGAGGCATGAGTGGGTCAATGAACGCACGCGGTGTGTGAGAGGCGTCCCCCGCTGTCTCCTCCACCGCCTATTCTGTCCTGCCTCGAATCCAAATCCATCAAGTGGAATGAAGTCGCAGTGGATGAATGCAGCCGTGCCCACAATCAGAATCGAGATGGAGAGCTCAGCGCTCGGGGTGTGCAGAACGCTCTGTACGACCTGCCAGAGGCCATGCTTCTTAGACGCTGAACTGACCGGGCGTCTCGCTCAGGGAATGCCAGCCGCAGGCAGCAGGCATGCGCGAAATCGAGCGTCTCGTACAGGCCATCATCGTGTATAGGGTGGCGATAGCATAGCACGCTCGTCCGCTTCTCGCAAGAGGGCAGTGCGCTGCCCTGTACACCAGATCGATTGAACGGCGGCTCGCTTCGCCTTGCTAGAGGATGCGCTGAACATCCATGGCCTACATCCAGCCTCCCACAAAGCATCTCGAAGCACCCTGGCCCGATCGCCCGCTGGCCATGTGTATACACAACGAGTACCACGATGCCCATGCTGTAGCCGCGAGACGAATGATGTTGGCGGGGTGGATGCGCGGCTCGAGCGCGGGGTGGGCGTATGGCGCAAAAGCGAGTAGGGTAGGACTGGGCGTGGGGGCCCGGAATCGATATGCTGATGGGGCATCGCAAGTCTACGCACCAGTCATAGCAGATATTAGTATGTAGGATGGACAGCAAGACCAAGCCGGGAGAAGGGAACAAAGAGAGCAGAAGGAACGAAAGACACGCAAACTCGCCCAGGGTAGCTCGCTCTCGTCGCCTCCCTCCCAAGAATGAGGTTACGAGCTGAAAGCCAGGAAAAGAAACGACAGCCCCCGGCAACTTCCGGCAACTCATACTGTCACTGTCAGTGTCATTTTTTCAACGACATCGGGCGGCTCATGAAGATGAGAGAGGCTGTGAGCGACTTGTGGCTCTCCTAGAGTACATGTTTTCGTTTTTATTTGTTTTTGAAGCAGATTTTCCTTTTATGCAAACTAACTACCGAAACAATCGAGTTGTTTGGGAGCATTACTCCAGATTGCGCAATCTTGGGACGGTGCACAGGCTGTAGTTGATGCAAGGGTGCAAGACCACATCTTGAAATTACTGAAATCACAGAGCTCGGAGTTCGCGAGTTGGACCTGTCTGCTCGTGGTAGAGCTCGCTGGCCACAAGCTCGCTGCGCCGGCCATTTTGGAATTGAATCTGTTGAAACAGCTCATCTTCCTCTCGCGGTGAGTCATTGGAACCACATGCTATCTTTGGAAACTTAATATTGAGACCTCGAGTTCTAGAAGGCATATCTGGAACGCGATCTATGCACCCCACGCAATTACTATCAGTGACTGGGAGACGAGCCACCTTGGTACTTTTGAGCTCTGGACCCCTGATAATGGACGGCAAAGGGCGGAATATGTACCCTAAAGTAGGACAGACATCCTAAGAGTCGATTAGGATATTTTTTGGTAATTTTAGGCCTTGTTGCTGGACCCTGCTGAATTTATTTTTCCCGCTGCCCCAAAATGGGCCAAAAACGGGGTATCGGGCCACCCGGCCAAATGCTCATTTCCCACACGTACTCGGGGCTCAGGTGAACTTAAAAGCACTCAAGGGGTTCTAATCCATTGTTCTATACATTTGAGACACACATCTGAGGTATACAAGGGTTTCAATTAGAGGTACCGGTGGCAGGGCATGGCGCGCGAAATTGGGGTATCAACCACATCGACTGCGCTACACAGCGGAGGGGGTGATATTGGTCCAAAGTACACTTTAGAGAGTTAGATAGGAAGTATTTGCATGTATGTGAACATACAGAATGGTGTTCGCTTGCTGATAACCCCGCGAATAAAATCCGTGTATCTGCGGCAAGGAAAATGGGTTGTTCGGGTAAGTAGGTCACAGATGACGTTAACGGACGTAGCAGACGGTCAAATGAGAGCTGAAGTTTGTTTTAGTACATACGTTGAACATATAAGTCAAACCCGAGAGTCCCTCGAGTCTTCACTGAATCGCCATAGCGTAGTTCTTCCGGAGCTGTCGCAAATGATAACCACTGGTTCTTGCCCCGTATAGCAAGCGTCTTCGAGTTATTATGGGATCTATTGGCCATCGAGGACATTGCATCAGGTAAGGGCAACAAAATGAGCCCACAAACTTGTAATTTGGTGGAGAAATGGTCGAGGAATGGGCGGAAGTAGAGGGCGGCATCCGTTCGGAGATAAGAAATCAGGAATTCCCACCCAACCCCCGGAACAAAATCGGGCACAGCTTTATGATCAACGCATCACCCCCGCGGGAAATTTGATGTACATCATCCTCGTACATCATACTTCATCCCACAACTACCAAATGCACGCCTGCGGCAACTGGGAAGGCTATATTATCCAAGTGGCCCGGAACCTAGTTTGGCTCGATACCCAGTCGGTGATAGTAGTCAACAGCCAGATGGCCTCGCAGCTCTTATTTGGACGTACTATTTGAGGAACTTCAACAACTCGGCCCGGGACGGCCTGATAAGACTCACCGTCAAGTGTGGAAGCTACGCGAACTCCTCCAAAATATTGCTCGGTACAATGCGGGAAAGACAGATTCCGTACACAAGTGAATTGATGTTTCGGGAGGAATAATATATGCAACACAACTTCCAGTCTGCTCCGGCTCTGTAATCGTTTGAATTGGGCAAGACCAGTTGCGCCCCGTAAAAATCCAAACAGCAAGGAATGCCTGTGAGAACCCCGCCGAGCAATTTGTACCCCGCACTGCGGGAATCCAAAAATCTCAGAGGCCTGATTTACAGGGTTGCCTGTCGCTGTTCACTATTGAAAGTCGGCAGATGTACAATTGTTCCCACCTTCCATTGCAATTTAGAAAACCAAATCTTCCACAGGAGTGAGTGCTGAGGCCGTTGACCGTGATGAAATCCTCATGGTAAGGTTCGGCGCAATATGCTAAGGCCCAATGCGATAATTGTGGGGGGCCCGAGGCAACCGAGACCAGACAAAGTGGTGGTTCGCGTTCTTCATCAAGCGGATGTCTCATCGACCCCGGGAAAGAGGGCAGGGTATTTGACGCTATTTTGGTACAGAAAGAGGTGTGATGGTGACGTTTATAAGTCACGATAATTTATCGTCTGCTGCAAGATCTCTCGGAAATATTGACGAGGGTCGCAAAAGTGTCGTACGTATCCTTTTTGATCCCATGCCTCTCAACCACTCGTTGCCACGAATCTCGGGTCAATTTTGAAAGCGCTAGTGAACTGGGTTAAAGTCCAAGAGGACTCGTAACTGCCATGCGGCTGCAGCGGCCCCAAGTGCACGAATTACGTAGTTGTCAGGCCAGATGGCATGGTGCAATATAGTCTCCGGGCTGAAGAAGTATTTTAACATAATTTTTCACACCCGCAACACGTTTAGTGCAGATCTAGAATGACCACGGAATGATCCCTCTACTGGCGCAGATTGAGGACCCACTGGGACCCACTTGAACCTTCCCACGGTTGTATTTAGCTTCTCAACAGCAACGATTCGTTTGTGTTTTACAGTAGCGGTTTTGTTTTGCATCGGAAGCTGAGCCTGTGTCTGTACAATTTTGCGCGGAATATATCATGATGCATTTACCATCTCCGAGTCGCAGAAGCGCAGAAACTTGTACTTACAGCCTTCAGTCAGCGGAAACCTTCTCTGGACCATAAAAAAACAAGGGTATGAGTCTCGCGAGGATGTGCAAGTATGTCACATTGAACTTGACGTGTTTAAGAATGAAGTGGACGGTCAAGGGAGTGTTGATGCCGTCAGTGCGCGCAGGCGCCACACTTTGAGCTCGAAAACCGCCAGTTGCAAGAGTACACAATCCAGGTGATATATTTATGCCAGACGCGGGGCGGGCTAAAAGCAAACAAACACATGGGACAGACGCGCGTGCACAAGACAATGATAAACAGAGATGATCAGTAGGTATCTACGTTGTGCGAAGAAAAAAATAAATATAATAAACAGAGCAAGCACAGCCCAGAAATGGAAGACAGTCGTGAACGCCCGCCTAAATGCGTCGGGTTACTGTGGCATTGACAACGTTATCAGACATGAAGCGCTGCGGGCCCGCTGCTGTGCGGAGCGCAAGGACGCGGTCGTCGGAGACCATTAGGATCTCGTCGCGTCCGACGCCCTGCGGGTAGCGGTGCTGTTGGTGCGGGTACTGGTTCGGGTGCTGCATGTGCGACGGGAGCGCGTACTGGTTGAACGCCGGCGCGCGGCTGCCAGCCGAGTTGGGCGGCTGTAGGGGTCGAAACCGCCCTGATAATTGTATCCCCC
Organism: Mycena leptocephala; assembly: GCA_029378395.1. Classification (NCBI taxonomy): domain Eukaryota; kingdom Fungi; phylum Basidiomycota; class Agaricomycetes; order Agaricales; family Mycenaceae; genus Mycena; species Mycena leptocephala. Next base: position 183,816 of record JARJLF010000343.1, read on the forward strand.
ACCCTATTGTTCACCGATGGCGGCGTATCCGCAAACAGCAGTCGCAGATTTGAGCCCTGGATACTTGTGACAGGAGCCCCGTCTCGATATGTCGGATCTCGACAAGGACGGCTCGAATGCGAGCACGTATGGCTCATGCAGTGCTATCCCGGAGTTCAGCCGATACTCCAGGCCCGAGAGCTAGATACATACCGAAACCAGTTGGCGTTCCCTCCCAGAACACCATAAACTCTTTGCGCGAGCGTCGTCCCGTTTTGTTCACGTAAAATGCGAATTCTTCTAAAGGTCAGCAAGCAGGCCATGGAGTATCGCAAAGGGGACACACCGTCATAGCAGAGCAAAAAGTCGTTATTTATGCATAAATCGCCATGGGCGCAGATTTTCCCGGGTCCGGACAAACTCGAGCGACTCGTCCGCGGGTCGAGTAGCCCGGCGTCTCCAGCGCTCCAGATCAACAATGTCAAAGCCCTTCGAGGACCCAACGCACATCCGCGTCTTGAGGTAGTGTATTGAGTCGACTCGACCGGGAGGTATAATTCCTGCCAAGACATGAGTCTACGACAAACGGACAGAAAAGGACGCACCTGAACGGCTTAAGCGTGTCGTTCCCGCCCTGCAGCAGTTTCTTGAACGTCGGCTTCGCACGGCCGCGAACATTCGGCTCGATCGGCTCGAGCACCTTGAATGTGCTCGAGCCCTGTACCGCTTGACGACACACACAAGCACGCGCCCGAGGCAGAACCCGGTCTTGAAGAAGGAAGTGTGCGTCGCAATGCGTTTCGCGCGTATGAGCCCCGCCGTGGAATCCATCGGGTCCAGCGCATCGAGCGGGAACGTCAGCACCTGGCGCTCTGTGGGGTGTGTTTCAGAATAACTAGGCGTGGAGAAGGCGAATAGCGCGCGCACCGGAGAGCACTATGAGCAGCTGGTAATCCTCGAGGACATCGACCTGGATCACGTCGAACAGAGCGAGCACCATTACCGGTTCCTTGCTGATATCCCGCAGGTCCGAGATGTACACCCCGTCGTCTGTACCGTACACGATCCGCCGGCCACCACCTACCCAATCAGCATTCCATGCTGCTCCTTTAAATAAAGAGGGTACTCACTAAATGGCGCCGCGCAATTGACTTTATTCGCACTAAAAAACCCCTCGCTCAACGCTATCGTGTCAAACACCGTGCTCCGCTCGCGCATCGCCGTCTGCCGCTTCGTAATTTGCTCAACCCACTTGCGCTGTGCCAGCGTCGAGTTGGCCCACAGCGCGAGGCTGTACGTTCTGCGCCCCAGGTACGTGAATGTGATCCAGTGCGGGCCCTTGGCGTCGGGCCGGATGTTCACCGCGGGCGGATGCGGTGAGCCGCGTGTCGCGTTGCTCCCAAAGGACGACTTGCGCACGAGCTGCCGCGCGCGCTGCCCGCGAAGCGTGTCCTTGCTGTTGCCGTTGCTGGCCTCCTCCGATGCACTAATGAGCAGGAGCTCGAGCGGGATCGGCTATGAAGGTAATGAAACGTCAGTCAAGTCGCTTTCGAGCGAAGCTAGGTACACGCACCCGTCGGTACACCCGACACTGCTCATGCGTCTTCGTCTTAAGCGGCTTCCCAAACAACAGAGCATGGTCAAACAAATACACCTGCAGCTCCCCATCGCGCTTATTCAGCACGCCCTTGTACACCAGCTCGCGCCCCTCGTCCTGGAGTCGTAAATCCTGTTCCCCATCACCCATCAGCATCCTATCCACACGCCTATTCAATAAGAGTACTTACGACCTGCTCCCCAGGCTTGAATACGAGCTGCGAGTCAAGCTGTGCGAGGTTGAAGTGATTCTCGGCGCGGCCCGACTCCTCGTTGACGCGGGACAGGAACGCGCGCATCTGCGCGACGACATGCGGGAGGACGACCTTGTCCGGCGAGTCCTCCGGCGTGTGCTTGAGTACCGCCTCGAGGAGCAGCGGGTACCACGCGAGCCGCGTCGTCGGCTTGGTCAGGTACGCGTTCAGCTCGAGCTTGCGCGATTCAGGGAGGCGCTCCGTTGTCTGTGAGGGCGGGATGTCAGGGTCTCTATATTCAATATTTATGGGCCACGCACCTCGACAAACGCCGCAAACGCCGGATTCGCGCTCTTCTCCTTCTCAAACTCGTACTTGCCATACAGCTGGTGCGCCCCATAGCTCACAAACGGCTCAAAGTGCGGCACCGCGTCCAAAAAGATGTCCCCGATCTTCCCCACCACCGCGTATGCCTGCTGCCGCTTGATCAGCGCGTCTCGTAGCTGCAAACGTGTCTTATCAGCATCTCCGCCTCTAACAAGAGGCGGGCGTAGAGAGAAGAAGAAGAGAAAAACGCGACGCACCTTGGTATTCACCGTAATAATATCATGCACATTCCAAAACACCTGTGTCAAAAACTGCTCCCGCCGCTCCTGCGGAATTATATCCGCCACCGCCAGCCGTGCCACCCACGCGTCCCGCAAATACTCCATATCCCGCACAAAGACGCGCTCGGTGTAGATCACCTTGTTGATCGCCTTCTGCCGCTTCTTCTCCGCATCGGAAACGGAGGCAGCGATCTCGGCGGGGACGGAGTGAATCCAGAGCATGCCCGCGTCGGGTTCGTCAACGCCGAACGATTCGCGGGAGGCTTCCTGCGGGGTACGTCAGCGCATTGTCTTACAGAGAGAAGGAAAGAAACGACGGCTTACCTTTCTCCACCCAGGCTGCGGCTTCATATTCAGCTGCTTCAGCCGTCGTGGACACGCAATACTATAGCACAGCTGGTCGCGGCTGCACGTCGGGCTGTAGCAGTCCGCCAACAGCGTGAACACACCAGACGGCAGCGGCGCCTCCTCCTCCCCCTCCTCCTCCGTCACCGTCGCCACACCCGCATCCAGCCCTGCCGGGCCGTCAAATGAATCGGGAGAGAGCACACCACCCGGCGGCGCCGGTGCCCCAAAGAGCGCCTCCCCTCCCGCACCCCCCGCCCCATTCACATTCGGCGGTGCCAACTCCCCACTCCCAAACGGACTCGGCAGCTTCGTCCGAAACTGATACAGCTCCACCACACTATCCCGCAACCGATGGCCATACGTCACATCATGGAAAAAATTTTGCGCGTCCAGCGCCCGCCCCAGCAGCAGCGCCAAATTACGATCCGTCGTCTTGATCATATGTGCGATGTGGTCGACCGCCTCCCGCCCGTCGAACACATCGTGGTACGTCAGCCCGTCCTTCACCCGATCCGCACGCGGCACCCGCGCGCGGAACGCCTCCGCGACGCGCGAGAGGAGCGCGGGGGATACGATCGGCGCGGGGTATACAATCGGCTGTGGGGGCCGCTTCGCGCGCGGGGCAGCGACGATAGACGACGACGAGTCCTCCGAGTCGCTGACGCGCTGCGGCACGACTTGCGGGAGAATGACCTTGTCCGGTGAGTTGTCCGGCGAGTGTTTGAGCACCGCATCGAGCAGCAGAGTAATATTGCCGTGGAGCTCTGGTGCGTCAAGGTGATCATGGTCTAGATGCTGAAGCTCTTCAAATACATCTATATTTGCAAGAGCTGCGACACCATCCGGCCATTGACTAATGGCGCGGAGAGCATCGATCGCGCTCCAGAAGTGACTCCTAGAATGCGAGGTCTCAACGCCGGATTTCCTACAAGATAGTATCTGTCTGATCCAATAACTCACCCTGCGAGTACGACGAGCTGTTTCAACAGATTTAACTGCAAGATGGCCGGTGCAGTGAGCTCATGGCCAGCGAGCTGTGCCATGAGATGGCAGATCTTTCCCACGACTGCCACATTCTGTGACTTGAGTAATTTCAAGATATGATCCTGCACCTTTGCATCAACCATGGCCTGTGCTCCCTCCGGCCAACGCGCAATCATGGCTAACGCATACGTGGCCTCCCAAACAACTCGATTATTTTGGTGGCTGATTTACATAAAATGTAATCAGCGTCAAAAAGAAAAAAGAAGAGCCACTCACTCCAGGAAAGCCACAAGTTGCTCACAGCCTCGAATCTCCACGATGTATGGTATGGCGAACTCGTATCGGGCCAGTCTTTCCAATAAGATGCACGACGAACTCTGTGCCACAGCGTCTGGTGACCCAAGCATCTCCCCGATGTAAGAGAAACCAGTCGAATCCACCACCAATCGCACACAGTTTTCGGAGTCAACTCCGCGGGACAACTCCTGCAGAATGGCGACCTTTGTCTCCCATGCGACGTAGTCCCACCTATTGGAGTAACAACATTACCTCGGTTATCGAGCTCATGCAATGTCACCTACGGAAAATAAGACCAATACGTGTCCAATGTCGCCGCCGAAAGTGGGCTGCCTTGATTCTGTCTGATGATTTCTAATGCCTGGCGATGATGCATCCACTTCATTAGCGGCTTCGCTGCCGCATGAAGGTTGATCGTTGGGCCGTTGAGCAACGGATTGCTATTTGACCACCAACTAAATACGCTCGTGCGGGTGTCCTGTCGAGTCAAGGGCGACATGGGGGGAAGGTGAAAGAGGAAGCACCATTTGACCTCGATCCATTTCAGCTGCTGTGAAAATGCTGTGTTTGGGCATTCATGATCATTCGGGCCATTTCGGCTGACATTTGAACTGATACCCGTGGGATGCGGACCGATAGAACTTACTTCTTTGACTTGACAGCCTTGTAACGTGCTTGAAATCTCGTCACAATATGTCGCGCTAGATCATGATGTTGACATCTTACATTTTTGGAGGCACATCTGGAACGCGATCTATGCGCTCCCCGCAATTAGTCACCAGCAACATGGCCTCACGCTCTTGCAGATTTGGACGTACCATTTGATGAGCTTCAACAGCTAGGCCCGATGGCCTGGTGAGAATGACCATCAGGGGTGGAATCTACGCGAACTCCTGGACAATATGCTGGGAAAGACAGAGTTGTGTAAAGTGAATTGATTTTTCGGGAGGGAAATATATTTCATACAACTTGAAGTCCGCTGCGGCTTGATAATCACTTGAAGTGGATAGCACCAGTTCCGCTCCGTAAGAATCCAAGCAGGAAGGAATGCCTGGGCGAGATTCTAAGAACCCCGCCAAACAATTTGAGCGGTCTTGACAACGGGAAAGATGATAAAGACACTCCAAGCTGAGCGATAAGTTCACCGGTAGGCCATAATCTCGTATAAATACCGACCACCTTCCCAGAATTTGAAGGGGCTTCCATACGAGGAGCCACCTAGACCTGCAAAATCCGTAGCTGGCTGTTTCTACGAAGACGACTCGGAGGGAATCGGAGGAGGATGCTCCGAGTCGGCAAGTGCAACAAGACAACAAGGTTGACCGCCAGAACTATAGCCGGATGGATTGACACTAGATTAGTGATGTTCAGGGCCCGGCCTGGCCTGGAAGCCCGGGCTTGGGCCCGGCCTGAGGCAGCTTGGGCTTCAGATATCCCAAGCCCAAGCCCAAGCCCTCGAGCAGGGCCTCAAGCCCGGGCTTTGGGCTCAGGCCCGGGCCTGACTCGTGAGGTGACAAATCGCAAGTTACACTGCAGGATGACGATATGAACAGGTATTCAAATGTCTCAATGGCTATTAGAATGACTACTGACTTGATTTCTCCACTTCTCGACCAATCCGACACGCAATGTCTGTTTTCGGATGCCCTGAGTTGACCCTTTCAACCGTGGTGATAGCTATCCTTGTCAATCAATTGCAATATTTATTGGCGGTGAAATCTTCTGACTCAATGCCAGTGAAAGCTGACCTGATGCACGAGTTTTGAAGTCAAAATTCAAAGTTAAGCCTAAGTTCACAGGTCGTAGTGAAGCCCGGGCTTGAGGGCCTGGCTTGGGCTTGAAAAATCTGAAGCCCAAGCCCTGGGCCTGCTCAAGCCCTGCGTCGGGCCCGGCCCGGCTTGGGCTTAGCAGGGCTTGGGCTGGCCGGCTTAGGGCTTGAGGCCGGGCCCTGAACATCACTACACTAGATCTATTGCCAGCCTTGGCTCGGGACCACAATCTCCCAGTCTGCCTATCCATCCAATAGCGACCTACCCCATCCGATTCTACCTAATACAAAGTCCGAATCTGGATATAGAACCGCTCCCTGTTGGCAAGTCTCTTGCCTCTAGAGTCGGGATTCGAGTCTCACTCTGCCCGTAAGTACCGGCGTGTCATAAACGCACCTTCCCTCTTTCTCCCCCTCCGCTTCCGTCGTGTTTGGTTTCTTGTCTCCGCTCCCGTCTAAATTAAACTCTCCGAGTCTAATCTCAGCAAGGACTAGCATTTGTTACACATCTCCCTCGTAACGCACACTTTCCGTAGACTTCAGCTTCCGCATTTGCGCTTTCCTCTCTTCGTCTCGTCTTATCTGCTCCTCCACTTATCTGGTGGATTTTCCGCTGCTGCCGCTCCACACCGTCGCCATCAAGATTCAATGCGGCTCTCACTGATGCGGGCGCGGCTGCGGGAGCGGACACTTGGTCACCATCAGCGAGGTAACCAGGGCGCATGCAATCCATCAGAGAGGCGCACAGCTAGGCACGCAGGTGCAGTATAAAAACGGCGCATCGTTGGTGCTAAAAATTCAGTCCCTCACCCCCATCAGAGACCAGCACCCCACCCACATCAGACCATGCAGTTCGCCCGCCTCGCCTCGTTCATCATCCTCGCCTTCGCGGCCACCGTCCTCGCCGCCCCCGGCGCGGACAACCTTGCGGAGCGCTGCTGCACCTGCTCGCTCAAGCGCGAGTTCGTGGAGCGCTCGTGCTGCTGCCCGACTTGATTTGTTGTTGGCTGAACGTGTGTGTGCATTCGCGGTTGTGTGGATGGCACAGGCTGACTGACGCGCTCGATAGATAGGCGACCGAACGCATCATGAATTGGAAGGACGCGCTCCAGACTCTCGCATCACATAATCCATCGTACACCGTGTCTGAATCTATCCCGACTGCATATTATCCTGTTGATTTGTTCGTTGGCAAAGGCGTTCTCAAACAAGTTGTTCAGTCATTCATTCTTCACCTGTGGACTTTCAGTTGCGTTTGCCAAGCACCGTGTCGCATCGCGCCTCATAATCCATCGCGGACTCTCACCTCACGATCCCCGAATAACCGTTGAATCGATATCTATCTCCGGTTTTGAGTCTCTGCAATACGTTATGCACAACGTTGACCACGCCCCTTCTCTCTTCTCTTCCTCTTCCATCCAGCTTCCCAAGTACCTGCGCTCTCCCATACTACAAACAGTTGTAAGTCCCGTGTGCCTATCCATTGCCTCATTGTTTCCAATCTCGGATCCGAATCTTACTCTCATTCTACCTCCTTCCCCTCCAAAATCCGTATGTATCGTGTCGTCCTTCCCTTCCCTTCTGCTTCCACGCTTGCCTTGGTTGAATCTCCGCAGCCCCCTTCAGTTTTGAACCCGGCCACATTTGTGACTGACCTGTCTTGGACTCGGACGAAGATGTGGCAGAACGTCGTAGCTTTGGTACACCTCATCTTCGGATTCCTCACCGCCCAGTTTTGCTTTCTCTGTTTGTACGCCGTGGCTGCTCCATCTCTCCATACAAACCTTTCGGTTTCTCTCTGGTTTTGTTAGCTTGAACGTTATCAATAATAGCAAAGGACCATCTTCTGGATCCGCAGGGTCTTCATATGAGCCCAAAAGGCTTCCCGCCATTTCTCGTATTACTCGCTTTGACCACGGTCCCCGGTCCGATCACCGATCAATATCACAACATCCGTCAACTCACTCCTCGTCACCGTCCACAACGTCGCCCACGCTGCCCAATGCCCATGACCGCGCCAACGAACGTGATCGCCTCAACAACGCCGCCATGTCACCGCCGCTTCCGCTGCTCACCGTCGCCGTCGCCGGGCCGCTTCCCTCGACTCCCCGCCGACCCGCCCCGACTATCGCTGCTCAGTGCTCTGCCGCCGACCATCGCCCACATCACCGACCTCAGGCCATCCAAGCCACAGCACACCACCAATCTTACCCTCCGCAGCCGCTTATCACGCCTCCCCCCTCCATCCCCTCGTCTTTCTGGCGGTTTCCGGCTGTTGTTCTTTTCTGCGCGCCCCGCTTTCCCGCAATTACTACATCTCAATCAAACAATCACCGCACAGTGCAGCCGACGCCGCGTTTACCAGCCCTGCGTCTCAACTCAAGACCCAACGCACAAGGCCACACCAGGACTACGCAACCCGGTCATTCCGTACTACAACGTCAACCGGAACGGTTCCGCATCCACGCCCCCACTATGCACGCGAACATTCTGTGCTAAGGTAAGACCGTACTACTACTGCGTAAACGATCACGACATCATCCAGCAGTGCGTACACCGTCTTTTGGCGTCGATATCACAGACAAACCATCTCGCAACCGCGCAATCAACCCCCTCTCATCGCATCTCTTGTAACACCGGTCGCAGCTTTGAAATAATATCCAACCATGTTTACCTGACGACAACGACTTCCCAGGGCCCTACAACGATTCCCAATCCCCCGCTATTACTGCACATCCATGTGTTTGTCCAATTGAATAATAAATTCATTGCTCGACTATTTTCAATTCATCTCTCAAGCCGACCAGTAGCACAATCTCATATATTACCCCACAAGCACTGAATAATGATTCTCTTCAGGTAATCGAGTGACATTTCCATGTCTGAATCAAACTTGTCCCCATACATCCCTCAAGCCACACGCCGACGTTCATGTGTTTGGAGCACTGCTCGCTGTTATATTCCATTCCATGTCCATGCAAGTCGAGCCACAGCTCCAAGATCTACTGTTGACGGCGTTTTAATCCACCAAATTCAACAAAGCACTTAATTCGATTCCCACGACGACTACAATCCATCTCTCAAGCCAACCGTGTGTCTGTAGCGTTGAATAATGATTCCATTACTCCCGTAGTTGACCTTTGATCCAAGTCGACGACTCGGACACTCTCTCAAGTCAACCGGTAGCACACCACGCAGAACCAGTGTTTGTAGCATTGAATACTCAAATTTCGACTCGGAGTAACCAAATAGATTCCGTTCCATGTGTATAGACGACTCCAGCCAATCGATGAGTAGGGCATCAGAATAACATCAAACGACCGCCTGAGACCTCCCCCAGCAACATCCGAGTCCGAACTGCAACAATATTCAGTCAAATTCATTATTCAACCACTGCAGCCAATGCAGCCGTCGAACACAACCGCACATTCGTGGACTCGGCTATTCGATTTAGGAATGCAGATCGTCCCGCAAATGGCAACGGCCATTGACATCAATTCGAAAAGTCGAGACGGTTGCGGCCCATCAATGAAACAGGCGTCGAATTGATTTTCTCGAGGGTAGGAGGGTATGGGACGCCAAAAAGACGGGAACATACGCAAAAATGCGGTTGCGGTTTGATGTGCTATTTAGTCCGAACTTTTGCAGCTATTTGCGTGGCCTTGAGGTTGCTCGGAGACTTTTGTAACTCAATCCACATTCTATTGGCAAGTTTCTGGTCAGTTTTGAACAAGGTTTTGAACCGAATTTCGATGCTGTACGTGAATTTCAGCATTGCATCCAGTTGCAGTAGGATCCATCCTGGCTCAAATCTCAAAAATTTAGGCTGTAAATATCAGTGTGGGCCTGGAATTCAGTGTGCGAAGACTTCTAACTCGAACAGGTGGGATTTTAGAACTCAAGACACCCGAAAGTCTCGCTCCCACGCAAGAATTTTGGGAAGACCGTCTATGGCCGGCAAAAGGTGGACATGGATGATCGCGGTGGTTGGCGGGCAAACTGTAACCATCCCGTAAAAATATCATTCAAAACCTTCTGATGGGATGGGGACGTTGCCGTTTACGGGCGCAGCCCTACATCGAATTCGGTAACTCCAGCACAGTATTCCGCTCGTCAAGTCAGTGAAGTCACATTTACTGTAGTATTACGACCAAAGGTTCACAGCATGTCACCGGTCACCTTGGATCCCTTGGTCTGAGTCGCATTGGCAACATTTTGACTGTTCAGGGCAAGGTTCAGCCATTCTCTATCAGTCCTATCACACCGGTGTCAGTTCATAGCATTTGCACAGCAGCTTGAATGCTTGACAGCAACCAAAATCATTCGAGGTCACACAGCGCATAGCCTTCCTCCCTCTTCCCTCTTCCCCCCCCATGCCAACCTTGACCCGACAGGATACCCGCACAAGTATATTTAGTTGGTGGTCGGACAGCAACTCGCTGCTCCGGTATGGTCCAACGATCAACCTAGCCGCTGATGAAGTTGATGTGTCACTACCACTGGGCATTGGAATTCATCAGGAAGAATAGAGGCATCCGGTTTTCGGCCAGAGACGTTGGAGACATACTGGTCTTATTTCCCGTGACGGATGCATCACACAAGCTGGTTGATCTATCTACATTTGATTCTCCCCGCATTTCCAAAGTTGTTCCCCTTTTGGCCTTTGTACTTTTTTCTGCACTATTAGCTATCTCCCCGTCTATTGTTGCTCCACTTGCATCGCATTAATGGGGTAGTGGTAACCTGGGTCGTTGCCAAAGTGAGACTCCAATATCTGCGGATTGCGTAATTGTAATTCGACCCGCCGGGGGTTCGATTCCCTCTTAATGCATACATTTGTTTTTCATCTCGTGGGTCTGATTCTAGTAATCGGAAACTCGACCCGCCGGGGGTTCGATTCCCTCTTAATGCATATTTTTACTTTTTCAAGGCCTCTTTTTGCTATAATTCCCTACGTTAAATTACCTATTCAGACACCAATAGTTCTGCTACCTTGGTCTTCAGCAACACTATTTCGTGTAAGTTAAACTTCAACTTCACAAGTCATGTTTTCCGGCGAACCTCGACATGCATATGGATATGTGGCTGCTGGAGTTCAGACCCCTAGATACATTGGATGTATGTAGGATGGCTGGAGAAGAGGACTGAACTACACTTGAAATTTAATTTCTAAACTTTTGCTGAGTGCTGAGAAAGGAAAAACTGTAATCGAAGATAAAAAGTTAGGCGGCGCTGGATATGCTAAAAGGCGCTGTGCTTCCATAAAGTTGCAGGGGGCTGGAAGTAGAATTTTCTTTTTCCATGAAAGAGATAACTAGTCCGAGTGGGACTCATACAAACCTCGTAGAATGAAGTCCCGACTTTACAAGTGCAACCGTGAAAATATCGACACAGCCACATTTTGGTTGGTTGAACTCGTAAATGGGTTTCTGACTTACAACAATCATTGAATCGTCTCGAATGCTTCGCAGAGTCGCACAGATTCACACCCAGTTACATCTGATGGCAAAGAAAGTACGCGAGTCGCGTTGCATTGAAATAATCGTAAATGAATCAGAATCTGGTTTGGTTTCCTTCTTTTGTTGCACTCGGCGGCCAGGAAGATGCATACACTGGTGAATTGAACAGACTACCTAAAATTTATTCATTCTGCTTATGTCACAAGGTAACAGCTTACAGCTCTTTGCGGTACAACAGGCGCGGTCCGTTTTTTTCTGTTTTGGCAAGTTTTCACAAGAACAGCTGCCCTGAACTCAATTCTCAACCATTTCCCCTGAAAAGAAGCTCATTCTATTCGCATTGAAAATCCACAGCGAATGAAATACCGGGACTTTTGATTCTATTATGTAATAGAATTTCTTCCCGAAAAACTTGGTTTTGAGTAGGACACCTGTAGCACTTGGAATACTGCCCCAATTGGCCTAATCTTTGGATATGCTATACAGATGATGTGACCCTAGCCAATGTGGGTGTTTATGGAGCTTAATGTACTCAAACGTCCATGGACAGCTCTACCTATGGTAGTGTTTGGATATCTACTCCGCTAAAGTGTGCGCTAGATCACAATCACTCGGCATGTAATATAAATAAACACACTGTTGTCTAGAGCCACATCAGATATATAGCATATCCAAAGATTAGGCCAATCGGGGCGGTATTCCGAGTGCTACAGGTGTCCTACTCAAAACCAAGTTTTTCGGGAAGAAATTCTATTACATAATAGAATCAAAAATACCGGTATTCCATTCGCTGCGGATTTTCAATGCGAATAGAATGAGCCTATTTTTAAGGGGAACGGTTGAGAATTGAGCTCAGGGTAGCTGTTCTCGTGAAAACTTGCCAAAACAGAAAAAACGGACCGCGCCTGTTGTACCGCAAAGAGCTGTAAGTATCAACACCCTGGGCTTATACTTATTCATTATTTTGACAAGGAATTCGCTTCCAAGTCGGACCCGTCAGACGGCCGTGCCGCACATTAATACCTTGCAGTCGTCTCAACCGCATTCACTACTTGAATATTCAACGAGATTTTTTACAATCTACTTTTATTCCCTGTGCGACGTTGTCTGCGTCCTTGTGCTTGGCTGACAGGCTCGCTCTCCATGAGATGGATTCTTGACGAACTCAATGAAAAGACTTACTCCTACTCCTGATTAATACGCGACTCGCGTTCCATTTGGGTAGGGATTTGAAGTTGAACCGAAGGCTTCAGGTACCCGAGGTGGAGTTGGTGGCTACGGAGATCAAATCAGTCGTGTCGGCGTCCACGCGGCAGCGAAAGTCAGAAGGCCATTTTTTGTTTTGTTTTTTGTACTACTTTTTGGCCCTATTTTTTGGGTCCGTTTTTTCAAGGTTATATTTTATTTCGACCTCCAAAAAAAACTAGGCACCAGGACGCGGTCACATGAGTGCTTGTTTGAAACTTTTAAGCGACAATATTATCTACTTCCACACGACAGCTCCATTGAACTTAACTAGACGGAGGTAAGTGCGCTGCCGCAGCTCCAGGACAGTGCCTTGTCATTGAAGTTGACCGACGCGGCCCTAAAGTCGGGGATTTGCCCGCTAATCACAAGGCGCGTACCGAGACAGCCGAGTTGCCTGAGATCAATATGAGATTAGTACAACAAGAAAATCACTGAGCATAAGAAAACCAGACGCACGGGTAAAGGAAACAAGTGTAACCGTCGGTCACACCATGTGCACTCGATATATTACCAGCGTACGGCGCTTGGAGAGGTGCGCATCCCAGAGGATGAGCAGAGTCGAAGGGGGGCGACACAAACTCTATACAGTTTCTCCATAGTTGATGTCGGTGCAGATCACGGCCAGCTCCGCAATATCGCTAGAGCCTAAGGGAAAAACAAGTTAGAATGGCGGGGGAAATACAGGGCGTGAGGAATACATACCAGTAGCAGTACCACCGCCCAGAAGGCAGGAATCACCTGGGAGACAGTGTTAGCCGGATGGGAGGCCAGTTGGAGCAAAACCTGCGCACTTCCAGTGCCAACCGTGACGACAGCAGTGGTTGCTGTGATTCCGGTGAAGTCTTCGACGCGAACTTGAATCCAGTGCCTGGCAGCGGGTTAGCGCCGGGTGGGGACCTTGCGGCTTACGGACATACCGGGTGCGGCCCGAATCTGAATTTCCAGGCTTTTGGCGGTTCATGCCGAGACTTTCGAATCGACGGTGCCATTTGCGTATTCGACACTAGGAAAAACAGAAAGAAAGAAACAGTCAAGTGATGCAGAAGAATGGCCTAGGAGCGAGGGGAGCTGACCTCTAGCGAGATGAATTAGAAGGCCAAGTATCGGTTTTAACAACGGGGACTCACAAAAAGATATGGGGCTGAGGCTCGGCAATGAGGGCGAAGTTATGGCGCGAACTAGATATGCAACATACCAGTTCCACCAGACCAACTAAGTGTAATGTTACTACACTGAGTGACAGCTGGTAATATTTGAGCAGAGAGAATGGACTGATTCGAAGGACATATTACCGATTCTGAAGTTAGGGACACCACAACAATAATTGAATCAGTGTGCGGGGAATTTGGAAGGGAAAACTAACGGTGTGTTGATGGCGAGATCAGCACGACTGACGAGGGCAGCGGTGCTAGCAGCAAGGGTGGCAATAATCAGGAAGGATTTCATCATAGAGGAAGCTTTAGAGAGGCGAAAGTGAACTGGAGATCTGAGGAAAACAGAGCTGGCAGCCTGGTTTTTATACAACTGAATGGTTGAACCCTTGATTCCCAACAACTTGCGCGTGACAGAAATGGCAGTACAAGTCAGCCACTGAATGGGCTTAAGAGATCTAAACTTAGAACGAGATTTGTACAATGTTAAGTGCCGACTCGGGATGATACACCTGAAATCGGAATTGTGTAAACCAGCATTCAGTCCAACTCCAGGGCGTTCCGACTTGTACCGGTCTGCTAACAGTGGGGGTTGCTCCGGTAGACGAACTGGTTACAGTATTAGTCTAACTTCGTGGCTCGATTTGCGACAAGGGTGGGAACGACCAGGACCATCATTGCGTGAGCGAAGCGCCAGGCTTCACCGAAGCGCTCGTTTCCGCCCCGCCAATTCATTGAACCCTGAACCTTTTGAACATACAACAGTTTCAAAGTTGCAGCGCCCGAAACGGCTCACCGACGCCGGCAGGCAGCATGACACAGAATTTAAACGTATTCCGCCCAATTGAATATTCAGCTCACGACAGCCATAGCGCCAATCCAACGTTAAGCGCCGACTCGGACTGCTACACCTGAGATCGGAATTGTGTAAACTAGCATTCAGTCCAACTCCAGCCTGATGGCGTTACGATTTGTACCGGTCTGCCTCAGTGGGGATTACTCCTGTAGACGGTTATTAGTCTAATGTGGCTCGACTTGTGACAACGGTGGGAACGACCATTGAGCGAGGCGCCAGGCTTCACCGAAGCGCTCGTTTCCGCCCCGCCAATTCATTGAACCCTAAACCTTTTGAGTATACAACAGTTTCAAAGTTGTAGCGCGAATCCGAAACGGCTCACCGGCGCCGGCAGGCAGCATGACACAAAATTTGAATTCGCGTGTTCCGCCCAATTGAACATTCAGTTCACGACGGCCATAGCGCCAATCAGGACGAGAACGCCACAGGGAATACGACCGCGTCGGGTAATTTGGCCGTGATGTTAGCAGTATGCAACTCGTGCCCGGGCACGCAGTCGAAATTCTCTCAGGAGGTCCAACATGTGCACCGGAAACCGTCGCTTAAGCACTGGTAGGTGGCTGATTTTTTGAAACCGTTTAACGGCGGCCATTGTTGGTTTATATAGTCCTAAACTAAATACTTATTTAAACTCTAGCTCCGTTTCAAACATTTCCAAACGAAAAAAAGAATTGGAGCCTCAGCGCCGCCGCCTCTACGAGCGCAGGCGATGTTAATGACCTGTGGGTGTCCAGACACCCGGATAATCGGGAAGGAACTACTCACCAAGGCACTCAGCAGCTGGTAATAACCGATGCAGTTGATAGTCCTCGGCAACTTCGGCGGGAACGCTGGAATGCGCACTTGATGTGCACCGTCCATTTCTGCTTGTGGCACCTATTTGAGACCACACGCGCGAAAAAAATAAATATGGTTCTCATTACTGTCAGGAACGGCTGTAATATACGCGAGAATGAGTCTGGCCGTTGTATTTGCTAGATATATGGAATGCACGGCGTGGAAGCCTCGAGATATTTTTTCAATGTAGGGCAGCGTCATTGACTTTCGTCCTATTTGCGGCAGAGCCACGACTTATTCTTGGCCAATCTGCCTTCAAGTTATTAGGCTATCATTCCCGGATCCTAATACATAAGTAGTCTAGAAGATCAGGGAGCTCAATCATAATTTGAAATTGCGACCAAGCTGAATTGTGCAACACGAACGTGAAAGTACAGGAGTGC
Organism: Mycena leptocephala; assembly: GCA_029378395.1. Classification (NCBI taxonomy): domain Eukaryota; kingdom Fungi; phylum Basidiomycota; class Agaricomycetes; order Agaricales; family Mycenaceae; genus Mycena; species Mycena leptocephala. Next base: position 199,524 of record JARJLF010000343.1, read on the forward strand.
AACATCGTCGCGCGATATGGTTGATTTTTTCCCCCCACAACTTTCAACCAGGTCAGAAGGTCGTAGGCTTGCGCTAGACTTTTGATATATAGTTTTCCACGCACGAATCGACGATTTCACGAAAGGAACAGCGTCGCAGTTGTGAGGATGACCGTGATGAAGAGAGGATCCCTGTGGTGATGCGAGTTCAAGCCAGGAGTTCATGCAGCTCTGTATTGGATCTATTTTGCCTTCGCAGGAATTAATGTTTCAAACTTTTATTCTCGACAGATGGCGTGTCAGCAGCTAATTCCTCCCGCGTATATTCCTCCTCTCTTCTTGCTGAGGCCATTTTTTTTGTTGGCCTCCGAGCGTTTTTCATCTTCAGTCGAGGCACTAATTAATGAGCTCGTTCCTCATGACTTTACAGCTGCTGAAAAGCTTGAGAAAGTTAAAAACTTTTGCTTGCTTTTTGCACTTGCACAACTTTTGATGAAATGATAGCGATTACCAGTTTTGGCTCGGTTAGTCTCGGCTTTTCCCAAGGATCAGCACGATTGGACTGTGCAGCGCCAGCGCAAAATCGGACTGTCAGACCTGCATGCAGGAGATTGAATACCTCTACAAAGGCACAACACATGCTATCCTATGTTTAAATGCCCTCCGAGAAGGCAGTTAATAGGAAACCCACCTGGCGTCGGTGATTCGGCTCTGCGTGGCACGGTCGGCTAGGGTCGGCTAACCAAAACCGGTAGTCCTTATCACTAGATCAAAAGTTGCTCAAGAGTTTATCAAGAGTGCGAAAAGTTTTAACTTTCTCAAGCTCTTTGCGTATTATTTTTGAGCCAGGTTCGTGTGATTGATTCACCTTCATGGGGTGAGTGCAAGAACAGCACGACTGCCGGCGTTACGCCTTTTGAGGCGTTGTGACAGGGCTACATACTCGCTGGTTCATTATATTAGCTCTACTTCTTCCTTAAAACATTGATCTGCGACTTGGCAAAGAGTTAAGAATAAAACGAACAGATCCCGGGCTTGAGGCCGTGCCATGCGCCGCTTCAATTTACCAATAGCCCGCTCCACGAATTTCTTTAGGCTGCGGGCGATTATTTCTTACTTCAACTGACCGCTATAAAAATTAGATTGCAAATCTGCGTTCCACTGGGCTCCTACAATTTTTTCTGTCAGCTTTGCTTAATTTCACGTTCCACGGTGAGAACATGCATCTCAAACGCCGCCTCTTCTGAAATTCACAGGCTCTGGAGGTGCGTTAAGATATTTCCAGGTCATTCGAGTGTTGTTGAGTCCACATATGTTGAGACTCCGCCCCTTTCGTTTTCCTCTTTCCAAGTTCGTCTCACTTTTTCAGACAGAAACTGCCGCACAGCTTCAACATTTGAACTCCGACCCGACTCCAACAATCTTGATAAAGCATCCACAATCCGATGAAATTATTTGCACACTGCGACTGCACCTAAGCTGCACCGGAGCGACAATTAATATTTAACACACTGCCCTCGGCAAGATGGATCGGATTCCAATTCTGATTCAAGTTCAAGTGCAAGTACAAGGACAGCACCATCGAGCGCGCAATTGAAACTTTCCATCCAGAAACATCCGGTTAAGAATTTCATTCACTCCCGCTTCCGAATGAGATTCTTTCCTTGCCTGTTCGGATATGTGGCCACTCCTAGCCATTGGTCAGGCGGCCTTACACCCTCGGTCTCGGCCTTCACATCGTAGTTGATCAGAATATGTGCCAGCATCGCCTTGAGTTCCGTCGCTGCGAAGAACCTGCCATAATTCCAAGCTCGAGACGACACCGTCCGAAGAAGAAATTATCATGCCTTCCAGGGCATGCATGCTTGCCGTGTCCGAAGACAAGGTGGTCCTGGGCCGTGGATACCATTTGGCGGTTGAAGACGCTGCGTGCACCTCCTCTTTAATGTTGTGTTCCGCGTATTTTTCGCGCATGCGCGAGCTACGGAAGCCATCAAACACCCCGGCATTGTGATAGTTGGTTTTCAAAATCGGGTGAGCAATAACATATACGTATTCCGGGAGTATTACTACCTTCGTCATAATGCGTCGCCTTCCCTGGCACGTTCAGAAATGCGCCATACGGAATTGTTGTCCCATCAGAAAAGCTGAATCCCTTGGCAACTACTTTACTAGGCAAGGACACTGGGAAAAAAAATCGGTAAATCCATTTGAGTCGGATAGATATAGACAGACGGGTGGGCATGCCACCCAGGCGCTGAGACTCGCGAATGAAACTGTCATCTTGTACATGCTGGCGAGCGCGGCCTTGGTCCACCCTCCTCGCCGATCACACGTTCCGCTTCCTCACGCAGTGGGAGGATGTACTCCGGGTAGGTTGTGAGATCATACAGAGCGGAGGTGAGTCCCTGCGACAAATATTATTAATACTTCACTTGATGCACAACTCCACATAGACAGGAGGACGCACCATGGTCGAAGTGTGTATTGCGGCAAAATTGGCCATGAGAAGGCGTGCTGCTAGGGCTGGTGCGTTGCGTTCCGCGCCCTCGGCTTAGGCCAAGAAGCCACGAAATGAGGTCGTTCTATCCATCGTATACTATGTTGAACCTGAGACGAGGATCGACGTACCGCCTTCAGCCAATCCAACCATATTCCTGTTCCTTTTCTCACCGTTCGTTGAGTATCGTCCGAGGAACTTCAGCACGTGGCGGATGGAACTCTTGCGCGGCGAGATCAGGGGCCCAAGAACTCTGTGTAGATAGATTCCGGTTCAAGCATGAGAGAGTGAATGGGGTACTACGGTAGACATGATGGGGTTTGACTAACGGTTTCACGAAGCGAGGGAGAAGGCCAATTATTTGACCCCGAATAAAGAGATTGAAGGTGTAGTTGATATTCAAGTCGAGGTATTCCTGTTCTCTGCCTTGTTCTCCTCCGTAAATCGTGAAGTGTCTCTTTCCAATCGAAGCATCTCACATAGTGGGAGGCCGACGAAAAGACGATTGGTGGTGCGGGCGATGATTTGCATCATACTAGGCAGGACGAGCAGACCTTTCCATTCTGATGGCATAAAATATGGCATAATAGGGAGAAGTTTACAAGACACACCCTTGCCTTCCAGGGCGAGAACATCGTCAAAAGCGTGGACAATCTCGTCCCGCACTTCTGGGAAACACCGTCCCAGGTTACGGGTTAAGCTTCCTCGAATGGCCAGTACATGGTATGGGTTGGTGGTAAGGCCCGGACCCATAGTGTAGTTTGATTGTATGAGCTTCAAAAGTTTAATCGAAGCCGCATGTAGACGTTCGAAGTTGACATACATCCTCAATGCCCTCGACTGCGGAGAGAACGTGTTCGGGCGCAGAAGCTACCTCTGTAATGTGCTGAGTCCCGTTCACGACGTAGGTCCATCGGAACAGTGTTGGCACGCGGAAAGCGCCGTTGCGATACTTGAGATAACCTTCCTGGATCACGTCCGGGGCACGACTCAGGAACTGTATTGCTCCCCAGTAAGACGAAATGGGACCTTCAGATCCAGTGATCGCTGGAATGGTGTCGGTAGCCTGTATATCAGTAAGCCCTGTGGATATGTGGTGCTTTCGGATGGATTACTTTATGTGTGTATCGAACCAGGAAATGGAAAGGACCGCAGCAATCCATAGAGAGAAAGGGTCTTGATATCCAGGTTCAACATGAGTGCTAGACGAGAGTGAAGTGCCATGGGAATCGGAAGTCTCCAAATCCCGTTAAATCTTCTCAGGACTCAGGAGCTATTTATGTCGGACATATCTGACAGAATCGAAATCTGGGCTGCCCTCATGTTTTGTTCGCAGAGGGAAACCCATCCCGAGAACGAACACTCTTCCCTCGACGCCGCAAGACGAAAGGGAACGGTCTACGCAAAGATACCCAAGTTGAAGTCGTCGGGTTGAAGGCGTGACCAACATGTCTATGTGTCCGGTCCGACAAGCCGGAATTTCCTGTCACATTCAAGTTCCTTCCTGCTTTGAACATCTTATCCCTTTCCTTACATGATAATACATCCATCCCAAATCCCACCGCGTATCCTTGCAGGAATTGAACTCCTTTGGTTCCCAGAGGTAATAATCCAGTCACCACCTCAAATTAGCTGAGCTCCAAGGCACCTTGCCAGTGACCTTGGTCAGACTTCCCAACCCCGATGGACGCCCGTGGTGCACCACACCTATCCACCCTTCCACCCCGCCTTCCAATGGCCCGCTGCAGCGCTGCGCAGCAGTCCATCGGGATAATATACCTGCTCTTCGGGAAGAAACCGGGCGCGATGTTGCTAGGAAGCAAGCGCGGCGGGACGTTCGAGATCTCGAATGCGGTCCGCGGTGCCTGCGAGTGGGAGTGGAGGCCGGTGGCACATGGGGCACATGTGTCGGATCTTGTAACAGGTGCGCACTGTGGGGAGGATATGAATTGCCACCCCCCGGCACTGGTCCCAGCAAAGGTCCCCTACAGCCTGCGTTCCAGGTGATATATCTATCGGCGATTGTTGATATTCTGACATCTCATTTTGAATTTCCGGATGCTCGCTTCTTCTCAGGTGGTACGTGAGCGGAAATCTGTACCACTACCTTTGCTCACGGCGTGTGTTGAATTTTTCTTCTCTCTAGACCAGTGGAACCACGCTAGCGGCAGGTACGAGTAGTCTCAAGGAGCTAGTGCTGGGGCCTTGTCAGGCAAGTCTTTGTTCCTTTCATGTGAACAGCATCATGGAATTCACGGCCACTCATCCCAGACGGTCCCTACGTCCCGATTTGATCAGACCGGCACCTCTCCCAGTAATTATAACTCATCCTTTGAGGTGCTTAGCGTATCCTTTCCCGCCAATCGTTAACATGCTAACCACCACTTTTCTTCGCCTGGATTCAGCTGGCCGATTCCGATCGTGATGTTTGTACTGTCTACTCGTTGAAAGCTCATCTCACCTTTTATTGTCTAGGACGTCGTTGAACTCTTTCTGGACTTCGATCATTTACAGATTCGAGAGACCCATGCTTCGGTGCGTTACCTGCCAGATGTTTAACGATCCTCTAAACTTGATTTCTTTCAGGCTATCAATCGGGGTGGATTGCTGCCGTTGCGCCGTCCGTTATCCTCTCATAATACCACCTGCGCACCAATGTCGGTCGTTGAGAAGGGCAAAGGACGTGAACCTACCTCGTAAACGGAGTCGTAGTAAGCATCGGGTTTTTTTCTCGATTTTATCATATATTTACACTATGTTGCCCAGATTTGTTTTCCTCTCGAGTCTTTGATTTTTTTCCGTCTAGAGCTCAGTCGCGGCCATTCAACAAGTGTTTAAGTTCTTTCTCATTCCTCTCGCATATATTTATTTTACATCGCCGCAGATTCCGTTTTAACATCGAGCCATTATGATGATTCGGAACCAGTCACAGTCCAAGTTACATTGATAATCAATTCGTAGTAAGCATTACATTAAGTTTTCTCTCTCATTCGTCCTCCACATTTACACCGTTTCAGTTGTGTCTTGTCTGCAATGCAGTAAATAAGTCTCAGGATTATTCGAATAATAATGTGTACTGTTAGCTATAATCGATTAATCTGTACAACATGGCATGGGATACTCTGTACTTGCTGTGAAGGGCCAGTGCTTCGCATGGCAGTACGAGTCCGCCCGTTTTTCAAACTCCGCGCTTCGGCTGAGAGTCGGCAGCACTCCTTGGTACACAAGTCCGCCTTGGCTCCGAACCAAGGATCCTGTAAAAAGTTGTAATCTTTATGTGGCTCAAGGTTTGCTCGGTCGGCGCGCTTGTGAGCCGGGGGGCCGTTGCTGATTGGTCAGAAACAAACACGTGAACAGAAAGTCATGTTTCACACAAAAGAAACCGCGAAATAATCGGAAATTTTTCAGGTCAAGATCCCACACGTGATGGGAAAAAGTCACGTTTCAATCAAAATCATGTAAAAGTGATCCCAAAATCTCGCGGACAAACCGCTGACAAGAACGAGCCTAAATAAATTTAGGACTCGTAATGCAATAAACTATATATGATCCCCATGAAATATTATCTGGCACAAGCCGGGAAAGGAGGGAGTCAATTTGTGACAGAGAGATAATAGACAGGTTGCGCAGGAGCCACGGAGCCACAGAGTGCTCTCGGACCATGCGCAAAAATAGCAGGCAAGTGGCTCGAAAGAGCTATCAATGAGTCATCAATGTCATAATTTGGGGGCGGGCCACTGGCTTGCACGGTCCGAGAGCCACCCCGTGGTTCTGTGGCTCCTACGCAACCTGTCTAATATATTTGTAACCCAAGTCTGCATCACAATCGTTTTTTTAAATCTGCTTTCTTCTTTCAAACCTCAATCTTGCAGACAGAAACTGCTGCACAGTTTCGAGAATTTTAACTGTATTGCTCCCCAGTAAGACAAAATGGGGCCTTCAGATCCAGTGATCGCTGGAATGGTGTTGGTAGCCTGCATATCAGTAAGCCCTGCAGATATGTGGTGCTTTCGGATGGATTACTTTATGTGTGTATTGAACCAGGAAATGGAAAGGACCGCAGCAATCCATAGAGAGAAAGGGTCTTGATATCCAGGTCCAACATGAGTGCAAGACGAGAGTGAAGCGCCATGGGAATCAGAAGTCTCCAAATCCCGTCAAATCTTCTCAGGAGCTAAGTACTTATGTTGGACAGATCTGACAGAATCGAAATCGGGGCTGCCCTCATGTTTTGTTTGCAGAGGGAATCCCATCCCGAGAACGAACACTCTGCCCTCGATGCCGCAACCAGGGACGGTCTACGCAAAGATACCCAAGTTGAAGTAGTCGGGTTGAAGGGGGCTGGGGTATGTGTCATGGTGCGACGTGACCAACATGAACGTGATGTCTAGGCCTGTGTCCGGTCCGTCGAGCCGGAATTTCCGGCTTGACTTGTATGTACTGTTGCCTAGTACGTCACATTCAAGTTTGTTCCTGCTTTGAACATCTTATCCCTTTCCTTGCATGATAACACATCCATCCTAAATCTCACCACGTATCCTTGCGGCAGGAATTGGACTCCTTTTGGTTCCCAATAATCCAGTCACCACCTCAAATTAGCTGAGCTCCAAGGCACCTTGCCAGTGACCTTGGTCAGACTTCCCAACCCCGATGGACACCCACGCACCACACCTATCCACCCATCCACCCTGCCACCAATGGCTGTGGCAATAATGCATTAATGCAGTACTTACTGAAAGCAACATTACATTAAACCCAATGTTTTACTGGCAGTAAGTAACCATGTAATGCATTATCTTGGGCAAAGAGCAAATTAAAAGAAAGGCACCTGTGGGAAAATCACTACAAGAGATAACTTAACCAACTAGACTAAGAAGGAGTAACAAATAATAAATTAACTAGGAATAACCATAGTTGACACCAAACACAGAATCAGCATGTCTCCCACCTATTATGGCCCACATAGGGCCACATGGTTAATGGTTAGGGTTAGGGTTAGTTCTCCATGTCTCAGACCCAGGGAATATATATTTCTGGTGGTTAGAGGTTTGGTTAGGTTGGTTAGGGTTTGTTTAGGTTTTTTGGTTAGGGTTGTTAGGGTTGGCAAACAATACCAAACACATAATAAGCATTGTAAACACCTTTCGAGGACCTAGGGCAGCTTGCCTGCCTTAGGTGTGGGTATCAGCAGTCCCAGGTAGGGTAAGGCTTGTCCTTACCCTAGTTGGGAAACAAAAGTTGAATTATATAACTACTTTGGTGTCGAGGCTAATAATGCATCCTCTGGATTTAGAACTGAAATCTGGAGGTCTTGGGTTCGAATCCCAAGGTGGTCTTATTTTGCACCATTTAATTACCTCTTTGCTGGCAGCAGGTACCAGTAATGCATTACACAGCTACCTTACTGGCAGTAAAAGATTAGAAGTAATGCAATGTTACTTCCAGTAGCTACTGGGTGTAATGCATCATTGGTACGTATATTACATCCCCTGCCTTCCAATGGCCCGCTGCCGCGCAGCAGCACCACGCAGCAGTCCATCGGGATAATATACCTGCTCTTCGGGAATTCTTTGTGCGACCAATAATATTCTGGATCCAATGTGATTGATTAGAGTAAGGCAGTTTTATAATGTGAAGGGCTACGGTCTCGTTTTACATTTCCACTCAAGCAGACTTTACAGCCTTATTCACAAAGCTCGAGGCCCGTTCCCAGGCACCACCAAGCACTTCAACCAACCTCTTCCTGATAGGATCTCCGCCTCCCCACAGCTGGTCTGCAAATGTGCAGGGGTCTCATTAATATTCGGCTAGTACTTATACAAAAGACAGCATAGCTAAGAGTCATCAGGGCAGTGTGAGGCTGGTGCTTATGCTACGCCCTGCACACCACCTCATGGCCCCTTCAACCGAGTCCAGGACGAAAACGTACGAGGTGCCCGTTCATCCAAATCGGGAATCAAAGTTACCAAATCCAGTTTCTCATCGAACGCACGCAGCTTACGCTCCCCATCCAACCCTCTGCATTGCATGTACCACCCGTCCGACCATGGTGCAACCCCCACTGAACGCCCTCACCATCCAAATTCCCTTTCCACGAGTTTGTACCCCACATACGAGCGCAGCGCTGCATGCTATGGCCCATGAGAATGGTACGGACCAACCAATAGCGGGCATCCTGGGCTTGGTATCCTCTTCCCACACCCGAGAAGTCACCAACACTTGAACACAAGCCTCGTCCGATCCAGTTTCCACTCATCCAAACCACTCGAAACCCACTCAGATGCGTCCAGACGTGTCTTCCGACCAATAACTGACTGTTTGTGACCCAGAAACCCGCTCTGCAATAGAACAGGTCCTGCGTCCATACCGATTCGCATCGTACACTCCGTCCGTTCAGGGAAATGAACCCAAAACTCGAACGTAAGCCTCATCTGTGGCCCCAAATACACTATGTCCGCTCCTGCGAAAGCACCTTCAAACACGAAGGGGATGGAACCAAACGAGTGGGCATCAAGGGGACAGTTGAGAGGCGAAAAGGTATAAAAGGATAGCGGAAAAGGGTGTTGTAGTCAGTCAATTTTCGGAGCCTAGTTCTCCCCCACCACCTGTACCCCCACCTGTACAACTAAGCCTCGCTCACACCGAGTTGACCACATCCTCACTTGCCTCTAGCAGGGCATTTCACTCTCACACCTCCATTAGCAAGGTCCCAACCCATCGGACCCCAAGTCATATTGTCAGGCTTCCCCATAATAGGATCACCAACTTCGCGAGCTTCACGCTTTGTAGAAGTCGGCCTGGGTGAAGCCATATTGGTTTAAACCGCCATCTGCAACCCAGCGTCACGACCGGACGTACCATACATTCGACTGACCAGCACCAGCCAGCGTTGCTGTCACTTGCTTTATAACTGTCAAACATTGTATTAAGCCTTCCACCTTCGTTGGGAAAATCAGGGAAACACGAGGGAAGGATCGCAGCATAGGCATCGGATTTTACAGGAAACAACACATTGTTTGCTCGAGCTTGTGACCTAGGACAGGTAACTATCACCCCCACACCCGTTTACAGCTAACGGCAGGTACCCCCAACATGAAACCACGGAATGTATGCCTCATACGATCCCGTGCAACACTCTCACTTGGACCATGCACGTGTCCTAATCCTACATCCCCACTATCCTCCAATGCTAAATAACCCCTAGAGGCCGAACATGCTGTCTATTTGATAAAACAAATTCTCATAGCGGCGCCGCTGATAAGCCGGAAAATGGAACACTAGTGAAATAGGCGCAATTTTTGCGATTTTATTATGTTCTACGCACATCTAAGGGGTAACATGAGTCCCGAATGGTTATCCATAGGCTTAACCCACGAAGGACCATAGCGAGTCCGTCCGAAAGGATGACTGGCCAGAAACACAAATACTGGTTTAGCTCCTTAAACCAACGGATTTATTATATACTAGTCAATCCTCGAGATTTAGACTACAGTGGGGCCTACAAGGCAGGGAATATAAAGAACATCCACTCTGAGGGCTCGTACCAAAAGGCGGCAACGTTAAACCATGGGTTTAACCAATTGTTGTATGGACTTTGCGTAATTGACGCGATGCGACAGATCATGTGATGAAGTCGGCTCGGGACGGATTAACCGGCAACGGTTAATCCGGTCACTTACTAAACCGATCAATGTTATCAATCCCAATTGGGGTTCCTAATTGAGATCTGCGCTTAATGTGATATAACTCAGCAACCACTTGGCGGATTAGTGAGGTCGGGGGCTCTATCGAAAGCTAGAGTCCAATGCTTTCAGAATCTGAAGGTCCTGTTCGGGGGACACCAAAGACGCGTTTTAACTAATAATCCAAAGTTTGCATGCAGTGGATTAAAGGTTGGCGTGCAACGATCGGAAACGTAGGGGTAGATCAGTAGATCCTATACAAAACGCGGACACGTGCATACCCGATTAAGCTACCAGAACTAACACATGTATACCCGGTAGTGTAATCACCATAGTGTAAGAGTTTTAGTGTACAGTATATAAGGAGGACGGGTTTTGAGTGGTACGGCACTGAATCGGGAGTCCCTGCTGGAGCCAGTGCCTAAACAGCATCTGTCTCGTCTCAGGTCGTCCAAGTTCAGGGCTTGCTTCTTAAACCAATACTCTTTGAGTTTGTGTTTTAAAAGTCTCAAGTTTATAAAGTGATATTGTTGCCTTTGGATTAACGTCCACTGTTGGATTTGAGTTTGGGATCGTCGGAATATTGGTCTTGTCAGAGCTATTGGTCTTGTCAGAGTTATTGGTCTTGTCAGAGTCATTGGGATTATTGGAATATTGGCTACCAGAACCAGTGTTGTTCTGTGTGCAAAGCTGAGAAGCTTGTATCTAAAACCACTTGTAGAAAAGAGCACTCTACCCAAGAGTCTTAATTCTGCTAGTTTGCGCACTTTGGGGAAAAGCTCAGTTTAGAGTAATCCACAAAGCAACCAGCAACAGGAAAACTTAAACAGTGTTCCTTGGACCTTTCTAAAAGTGTCCTAAAGACTTGTAACTCGTCGGACATCATCTAGACGTTCAACAAGGAGGAAAGGAGACTTATTCAGTTGATAGTTGTGGTCTAATACATTATTCTACGGAATAAGTGTATTACTGCATTCTGTCCGTTGAGTTTGAGCTTACTAGTATACCTGTCGTAGATACCGAGCAACCCTTTCACCGCGGTCCTTATCACAGCGGCAACAGGTGAACATGATAAAGATTAAATAACAGCGTGCAGGAGTCTGAGTGAGCCCGTAAGAGTCAGGCGAGTACAAGGTGAGTCGGGGTGAGTGGAACGGGCGGTGACAAGTAATTTGCACCCACACAGCCTGTCCAGTCGCACAGTTGGACAGTGCATCGACTGTAACTCCAACAGGAACTGTTCACAATTTATTGAGCAAATTATTCCCAGTTTGTGTGCTGACTTGTTAGCTGCAACATGAACTGAATCTGGCTGGAAATCAATGTCACACTATGCAAGTACTTGGCAAGTACCCATGAACGTATGTGTGAAGTCTGGTTGACCAAAGTTGAACGTGAGGGAATATCAATTGCAACTCAATGGAATCGTATTCCCTTTAGGCCTTATCACATCATCACGGAGCGTCCCGCTCTTTCCTGTTACGGAACCTCGATTTTGAAAGAGATAAGCCGGTCTGCCAAAGTAATTGAATAACTACGCAGTACAACAAGCTCCTAACTAATAGTATGTCTTGAAGCACTCTCCAACTATGGTGGTCGATCCTTGCCCCACTAGGATGCCACGGCATACTTAAGTGGCCGCGTCCAAAATATTCGCTGCTATCACCGCAAGACGGCGCAATTTAGTGCTGTAAGATCATTTCATTCCCACAATGATGGGACAGTAGTGGCATCTATGATTTATGTATTATTTATGTAGCGTCAATCATGGGAAAGAAGAAAGATTCTGAGTCAACTTTATCACCATGTTAAACCCTGTATAAATAATTCTGAGGATGCCATCCTCTGCATATTTGAAATGCGCAGCGAACGCGCCTATGGGAAAGACAAACGGAAAAGGATTGAGGCCGCCGCGACTGTCCTAGTCGTGGGGATCAAAAAAAGCCCAAAATGGGGGGGGGGGGAACGGTTCGCGCCCTAAGTTCCGCAAACAACTGTAATACGAATACTGACAATGTACGATAGGAAAGTCGATCAGAATCCTTGAACACGATAAGAAGTGGCATACAGTAATCCATAACCCATAACTCAGTACAACTCGGGCTCCTTCAGCGCGAGGAAGCCAACACCATCTATCTTTGTCATGCGTCCAAGTTTTTCAAGATTACTTAGACATATTTCCGCCCTTTTCTGTCCTTGTTCGGATTTGATCTTCGCAAACTGTACCCGAGCCCCTGCGTACGAAGCGATCGCTCCCGCGAGGTCCAGCCCAGAGGCAGAGCAATAGCCAAGGGGCTCCAAAATCTGACCCATCGCAAGGGGACGACCAAGAGTTTGGGATACTGGAATGACTTGTTGCAAAATAACGATGGCTTCGGCATGACGCTCCAGACGTATGAGGCATCTCGCCATGATTACCGCAATGCGCCAGGTCAGATCTACCTCTCCAGATTCTTGGACTTTCTCCCAAGCTACCTGGATAGTGAGAAGCGCTTCGGGCCATCGATCCAGGAGCGCGTAACATCTTGACATGAGATAAAGGCACTCGGCGGTGCTTGCAGGACATTCTAGATTTGCAAATATTGTTTTTGCGGCTGAGAGTGTCTGGAGAGCGTCATCTATATGATTATTCCACCAAATATAATCCGCGAGGCCGAGCAGCCCGCGGGCGCAATAGTACTCCTGCGCGGGATCGTGCGAGAGATCAGCGTGTGCCTCCTCAACAAGTGATTCGAGGCCGACAATGTTGTGCAGGGAGAACATCCATGTGTCCGCAAGCTCCATTGCGCACTGCCCAGCAGAGTGCCTATCCGCTCCATCTGGTAGTGTTTTGAAGCACTGACGAGCCTTGTCGAATTCCTGGGAAGCCTCTTCGTAGTGATCCAGTGTAAAGAATGTTCTTCCCAAAGCTCGGTGAGCTGCGGCAACCTGGTGAGCAGCCTCCTGGAGATGGGCAACCTTGGGATCATCATAAATGGCCTCAGCGACCTCCAGGGCATGAGCGGCGACCACAGTACTGGGTTTGGTCCACGACTGATAGAGGCTAAAAGCGATGAGCGCATTGAGTGCATGTGGACGGATGTCCTGAGCGTTAATCTGCATCAGGAGACCCTGGATGTTTGTCTCTTCGTTCGCTAACACTTGGATATCGGCTTTGAAACTGGGGTCGTCGGGTCCAGATTTGTGGTCGAGGACGAATTTATAACAGGCGGCGTGCACCTGTTCCTGCACATCAGCCGGGATACGGTTTTGGCGGGCCATGTAGGCCTGGATGGTGGGGCGGACAGAGACCCTGGAGGTTCCGAACGGCTGGTCGTCCTGTTCAATGAGCGCGGCGGTACGCAGGGTGTCGACGGCAGTAGAGCTCAGTTCGGGAGCCCACCACTCCAAATTTTTGGCAGTTGTGCCAGCCGGGAGAAGTGAGAGAACAGCCAGGAGCGGTAACGCATCTGGATCCAATTTCATGACCCCTCGATGGATAGAGGCCCCAATCACATCATCCATGCTCCGCTCCAAGTCCGCGCCGCGGGAAATCAATACAGTGCCTAATTTCCCCCATTCCTTCAGAAGCTCTTCAGCTGAAGCCTTCCGATGGCCTCCGCGGACGGCCATTAGGGTGATAGCCAAAGGAATTTGGCCGACGGATGCCAAAAGCGTATCAAGTTTGCCATCCGCCGCGAGTTCGTGACCACCCGCGGCTTTGCGATACTTTTCCCTGAAAACGATGCGGGCGGTATCTATATCCAAAGCTTCGAGTGGGAGATGCTGCCATTCCGGGTATTCAAGGGCAGTTCCCGATGTCATGGTCACAAGGAGGGCGAGATGCGGTAGCGTCAGAAGCCGAGCGAGAATCTCGCCTATTTTCTGGCGGTCAGTCACGGCACTGTCAAGCCAAGGGGTCTCGAAGTTATCGAGGAGTATCAGGCGTCGCGCCTTGGAGCCATCCTCCTCCGGGGCGTCGAGCTCAGCGATGATAGGATCTAGACTGTCGTATGAAAGGTCTGTGATGCGGAGTTGCGTGAAGAGCCTGCGGCGGAGAAGGTCTGCTGATTTCGCCTCGATGCAGGGAACCCAGAACATGTATTCCTTGCGGAAGGCACTTTTTATCTCGTCGCTTTGGGTGACAGCGAGGGCTACGCTGGTTTTTCCCATCCCGCCGACGCCGGTGATGCAGACGCGGGAGGTGCCCTCGGACACGAGAAGGGAAACAACATTTTCGACGAAAGGCTGGCGCCCATGAATTATCCGAGGAAGAGGCATGTCTTCCCTTGGCAGCGATGATGGGGCGGTATGAGCTTTGTAAGTGTTTTCAACGAGTTTCGCGACGGTGTCCTTTACAAAGGTGATGCCGTCCTTTACAACAGCCATGTCGGTGGCCATGACTGTAAACTTTGACTTGATGCTCTGGAGAACATCCTCCACGCGGAGCTCATGCGAGACCTACACGTATCACGGTCAGTACTGACCCCCCCCAAAAAAAAGAGCTCATACCCACCTGAAAGTCCCTTAGAGCCTGAGCCACATCACTGCGACATTTATCCACTCTCTCCTTGTTGATTTTGCGGTAGAATGCAAGGAGCCATTTATTCTGTTTCTTAATTTCATCCAGTTCCCCTCTGATTTTTTCAAGTGTTCTGGGGCGGCGATCAGCACGTTATAAATATGAGGTTACAGACAAACGACTTTTGAAGTTTTTCTATCTCACGTTGAAGCTCCCCCGAGTGTTCGCTCTTGTCTATGATCGCGAGCGTAAGAGTATAGATATCGCTCTGAAGGCCTTTTACATCCTTCTCGATCGCAATGGTCTCCTGTTATGCGGTATAAGTTATTAAGATCATGCTTCAGTTTTCGCTCGAGGTGAGACACTTACTTCGCAAACTTCGAGGACCCTGACCGTCACTTCCGCCAAATCTGACAGGAACGGTACCGGGATCATCTTGGCCACATTTCTCAGAGTTACAGCGAGTGTTTGCCCAGTATCCGATGCATAGGCTCTGGCAGTCGGCACGATTTCGCGGTCCTGATGCTAATCACGGCCGTCAGTCAGCAGCGTTTCGCATGGGAACAGGGAACACACTCCACTGGTGATGCTCTCGGTTTTTAAACCGCAATGAACCCATTCGAAACACCCAGGCATGGTTGGGCAGTGAGGGGAGACAGGTAAGGTTTCGAGCGTGGTTATGTGGCAGTTCCTGAAGCAAGGCGGCTTCGTGCACACGTGTCCCCATGGCACGACTTAAAGAGAAGTGATTAAATTAAAGGCGCTTGTGCGGTCCGGGCCGCGTAGACGAGCACACGTAATTAGATGGAGCCATTATTGGTAACTGCCGTGGAAGGAGTGACGGCAGAGCACTGAGCAGCATTGGGAAGACAAACGCGGGTTGCCGACGCGTGGCCGTTGAAATCAGTTTTGGGATAGTGAGAGGGGGGTCCAAAACTCAAGTGCGCTGCGGTGATGACGAGTGTACTTCATCTCGTTCTTGACACCGGGGATGACTCTGGGTTGAGAGCAGATGCACCATATACGTTCAAGCTGTTCCTCCCTTGTAGAAGGGGTCCGCGGAAGCGCATTGGTGCGGGCCGATTAGATGCATACAGCGGGTCCCAGATAACTTTGCCTCAATGTAAGTATGGCAGTAGAACGAAAGCTTTCCGCAGAAGACTGCTGAGCCAGCCATGTGATCTCGACGGGATACCTGGTGTGTGAGGCAACATGTTAGCATCGTGCCTCAGTATAGCAGATATGGAGGTGTCAAACGACCCATTTTTGAACAATGAGAACATAACGGTGAATACACTAACTTACATGGACACCAGAGAATACACATCTGACAATTTACATGAGAACATACATCCACAGTATTCGCATAACAGCATAAACCGCGAACAAACTCGCATCAATATTGATGATGCTGGCTGGGGATCCTGGCCATAAGAGACATAAACCACCACGTGTGCTTAGATCGGGCAAGTTCACCCGCTCAAATTTAACTATCGGTTCACTCAATATTGCGGACCGTGAATCGCATATATACGTGCACCATAAGGATCATAAATTTAAATCCTTGAAGCAAACTATTGACGAAAATAATCTGGGTGGACTTGGCATACAAGGGTCCAACTTCGATGCGGAATCCGCAAAATAATTCAACAATGTTTTTAGCCGGTGGTTTAAGTTATACGACTTGGCTCACCCTGAGAAAAACAATGCTCCACGGGTAGGGTGGCATTTGTTCTCAACAAGAAATATCTCGACACAGAAAATATCCGTGAATATGACCTTATCCCCGGAAGGGCCTTCATGATTACGATTCCATGGCATAGCGGCACGTCTTTAAACATACTGAATATATATTATAATATGCTCCCAACCGCCAAGAAGAACGGGACGAGATGTGGAAGTTGTTATGGAAAAAATGGGTGGAGAACCCGCAGCTTCCATTCCCAAATATTGTATTGGGGGATTGGAACTTTGTCGAAGATCCACTGGACAGAGATTCTGGGACAACGGATAACATTCCAAAGAGCTTCAAGATGCTCAAACATTTATGGCAAAAAAAAAAAAAAAAGAAAAGAAACATCTCTCGTCTGCTAGACGCCCGCCGTTTACGGCGCTCCTACTCCAGCTATCTCTAATCTGAGATTCTCTTCCCACGGAACCTTTTTCAGGCTTTTCTCTTGTTTCTGTCTCGCACTGGCCGCATTGCCCAGCGGATCGCATCCTTCGTCGTCTGTGTGGGACGACTTCATCCAAACCGTTTCAGCAGCGGATGGGTCCCGCCAGAAACCACTTAGACTGGGTCGGCCGCCAAAAATAACTCGAGTTGCAGCCACGTCCTGTCCATCTGGTACACATCTTCGCCCGCGACGTAGTGGACGCTGGTGGAGCCGCAGCGGCGCGGATATCAAATTTTATTCAGTTTTGGCTGACATGCTGTTAGGCCTCATGGGCTCAAACTGTTCCCAGGATCCGCTCCCGTCGTATAGAGCTCATATGTTGCAGCTGGGGTGCCTTAGGTGGCTACTAACAGGCCAAAATGTCCAAGGTGGCCTGTTGAAATGAGGTAAGAGCATCACAAGAGGAGGAGGCCAACGACGGGGAACTTCGTTGTAATCCGGTAGCGTACATCCTTGTAGGTACTACTATGCAACATTATCTAAGCTGTGTCTACCCAGAATAAAGCTATGTCGTATTACAGCAGCAGTTACTCCGAGCATGTCGAGCTTGCAACAGCTTGAACAGCTTGTACACAGCCACTCCAAATCCAACATGGCCACTCCCAGATGTTGGAGGGAATTTTGCCATTGGTGCGCCATTTTCCCGGAAAACGGCGCACTAATGGCGAGATTCCCTCTCACATTCCGTGGCACTTTCGATCAGGTTGAACGTTTCCTTTTCAACTTGTAAAAAGGGGAGTATTAACTGTTCTTTAACGATTACCCTCGCGATTTTTTGCATCTCTTTGGTCTCATCCCCATACGAGCTAACTCCACATGTCCCTCTTTGTTCCTGCTCTGAACTTCAACGCCCAAGAAACCCACGGAAGCTGCGCCGCAATGCCCACAGCTTTTGGAGATCCCTATCGCATTCATTTTGTCGTTCATATTCTCACCATGCCCGAAAATAACTGTCTTCAACTAGCCGCGCCTCAACAGTAAAGCTGTTGAATCTAAGCCATTCTGGGGTCGTCGAGCAAAACAGCCAGGTCTCATGATTGCATAGCCTCAATACGCAGTCGACAAACTTTTTGACCTCTCCGCGATCCTGCGCTTTATAAATCTGTCTTCAATCGTTGTTTTCTTCCCCTCATCCGATCCCAGTGCTTTCCTCAGTCTCACTGGTCCTTGTAAAGGTTATCTTTATACCTCGCTTTTAACAAGGCTGGAAGATTGCATTTTTAGGTGTGATAATAAACGACAATAATAACTGTCATCTGACTCGGCTTCTAGATTCTCGCACAGCCTTGAGCAGTGAGTACAAAGAGTGCATTTTGCGCTCGCAACCACGTTCGCCTCAAACGTCCTCACAAAGGTATGTGTAGGCGCAGCGCGCCTCTCGAAGCCAAACACTGACCGTAACCATCTCAGAAGATCATCCACTAAATGGGCAAGCCGCAGGCACCTCAGCCAGGCCATCCCACCAACATCAAGCTCGCGCCCGGGTCACAACAAAAGCGGTCACTAGGCCTCATCGACGTCGCCGGACCGCGTCAAATATCCTTCCTCCCTTCGACGGTTTCTCCACGACCGGCAGATTCCGTCCACACGTAGTAGCGGTCGGAATGATCCGAGGCAGAAGTTTTGATGAAATATGTTGGGGAAACACTGCCCTATAACATAGTCTTTGAGGGCAAATAGTGTTGCAATGTGGGAGGACGATGAAATCTATGAACACGTGACACAGTCGCATGTACTCTTTATAAAATTACAAGTATATTGGACCCGCCTCCGGCGTGGAGTGAGAGCCCAACATGCTGCTTAGTTCTATTACTTTGCCCTACGGTGCCGCACTGCCGCTCGCTAACGCTCGCAGCGCGCGGCACCTCCGGGAGAAAGCACACAGCGGATTCCGAGTTGTGGGAACCGGCAGCAGCCACACCGACGATTGCCAAATTTAGGGTGGCCGGATGTTCAACTCTAAATGCCAACTTTCGAGTTGCATAAAAATTGGTCTGAAAGTCAATCTGATACTAGTAATTTAGTTACATCTGAAATCGTAATCTAAAGTACAAGAATAAAATTAGGTTTTGGACAAGCTGAAATGTAGCTGAAATCCCAGGAGTCGGATTGCGAAACAAACGCGCCGAAATTGTAATCTGAAACTAAGGGTATCGGTACGGAAAAAGGTGCGTCCGAAACCTAGCATTTCAGGTGCGCTGAAATGGGCACTGAAAACCCAGCTTTCAGAACTCATTCCAGTGCAACTGAAATAATAGATTTCGGTTTGGATTTCAGCTGGAGCTGATATGCAAACCGAAACTATTCATTTCATTCGGGCTGAAATCCGGTTGGCGGACGATCGGCGGACGATCCGCTGCTTGTCTGCGGACGATCTGCGACTTGTCCGCAGACGATCCGCCGCTCATCTGCAGATGATACGCAGACACTGCATATGTGCACATGTGCATAGCAAATGAGACAGTCATCCACTCGTCTGCTGCTCAAAATTTACGGTGAGGAGCAATCATACTCTCATCTGCGCCTCAAATTTACAGAGAGGATGCCATTTTCTGGTCTGCTGCAACAATATATCGCAATATAACTACAGCCTCCGTGTCTTGGCAGCACCTGAGAGGATGACTGATGCTTGCTGTACATTTTGTGCGGCAGACAAAAAAATGCCTGATCCTCTCTGTATTTCTCAGCGGCAGATGAGGGGATGTTGACTCACCGTAAATTTTGTGCAGCAGACGAGTGGATGACTGTCTCATTTGCTATGCACATGTGCACATATGCAGTGTCTGCGTATCATCTGCAGATGAGCGGCGGATCGTCTGCGGACAAGTTGCAGATCGTCCGCAGACAAGCAGCGGATCGTCCACCGATCGTCCGCCAACCGGATTTCAGCCCGAATGAAATGAATAGTTTCGGTTTGCATATCAGCTCCAGCTGAAATCCAAACCGAAATCTATTATTTCAGTTGCACTGGAATGAGTTCTGAAAGCTGGGTTTTCAGTGCCCATTTCAGCGCACCTGAAATGCTAGGTTTCGGACGCACCTTTTTCCGTACCGATACCCTTAGTTTCAGATTACAATTTCGGCGCATTTGTTTCGCAATCCGACTCCTGGGATTTCAGCTACATTTCAGCTTGTCCAAAACCTAATTTTATTCTTGTACTTTAGATTACGATTTCAGATGTAACTAAATTACTAGTATCAGATTGACTTTCAGACCAATTTTATGCAACTCGAAAGTTGGCATTCAGAGTTAAACGTCCGGCCACCCTAAATTTGGCAATCGTCGGTGTGAGCATCTCGAGCTCGACAAAGTCTCGTGATTTATGCATGTGACTTATCAAAGTGGCTGTGCTATGGTCTTTTAAAGTATAGGATCCCTGTCTGTCCGAAGCTTTTTAAATTCCGCTTTTGGGAGATCGAGGCTTTGGAAGCGCTCCATCCAGGGTTTTCTTTCCATTGTACTGGATGTTAGTCCGTAGTTTACCGCGCCACCATGTATTGGTACCTGACCTTATTATATAATCATCGGAGTTTGAATATGTTCCCACGGCCATTCAGCGCTTCCAGCACTACCCTCAGCAAAGTTTAGGAGGCAAAGTGTTTTATAATGGCTTTCTGAAGTAATTTGATAACGTAGAATATATGTTCTGCCGCTTTTTCTATCCCAAATCACTTCCCCGCCATTTCGGATGTCGGTCCGGTGCCGGTCCATCAAATTTCGGCATTGTCATTCTTCTAGTCTGGTGCTGAGCCTTGGCTGAAGAAGTTGTTATTAGTGGGTTACTACACGTCTATAGGCAGGAAATTTGGCGAAATACGCGTTGAGTAGTGCATTTCAAGCACCCACAATTTGGTGATTATATAATAAGGTCGGGTACCGATCACGGATCAAGGGGAATCGACAGACTACAACAATGCGCAGGTACGAGCACTTTTTTGTTGTAGCGTCTGTTTATAAGAGACTAACTGGATGTCCAAAGAAGGAAACGCAAAAAAGAAATCGAAAAAGGAAAGAGGAGGGGAGAAAAAGGAGAGTTTATGGCTGAAATCCGCGCCCATCGTGCAGCTCAAAATGCAGTTCAAACTACTCTATTTCTCAACTGGTTCGACAGGAGTAGTATTTATGTACAGTTCAAAGTAGATTAATACATACTTTGGCCCAACATCCATTTATTTCCCTTGTCAAGCCTCAGCAACCACCAAGTATTTGACACTCTTAGACTGTGCATGGGACGGTGCAGGGGACCGGGGAATTGAAAATATCACTTTTTTCCCGGGCACGTACTTTGGTATCGTTGACACTTACACATTCTTTTTTGATTTTTGCGCTTGTTTATAACGCGATATCTCGGCTCCGGAACAGATGTAGGGCCAAAAAGGTGTGGGGGAATACAGAGTGCAGAAGGGCAACAGGCATGTTTAAATCCGGATTCAGCAACTTACTGTTTGAAAATAAGTCAGAATATTTTATTTGGGGGGAAATGATCGCGAAACCTATTCAGTCCAGGATCTTCACCTCCAGCATTGTACGATGGCCCGGGATCTCCATCGGAGATTTGGTGATCACGGTTGCTGCGTGCACTTGCCTCTGAGGCAGTAGTCCGACTTTTCTGGACATGCTTCAATCAGATACAAATTCAAGCGCAATCAAAAGGCCCAACGCACCATCCCGGTCCAGATTGTTTGCAGCACGTCCGTCGTCCATGGCACGGAGTCCCAGCCAAACGAGGTCCATCTTTGGACCCTAGAAGTCTTCCGCGAGGAGGTATGAGTGTTGTGCATCGAGGTCCTATTGCGCCGAAAGTCCGGGTTTTCCTGGGATAATTTACATCTTTTTCGCGGTTTGAGCCAACCAGATTTGCACTAGGCCAGGCTAGGAGGGATTTTGAACAGCATGGAACAATGCCCGTAGAGCTAGGAGGAAGAACGAGCAAGAGAAAGGCAATGGCAGATACTGTATCTTTTCATTCAATTAGTCGGTCACGCATCACAGAGGGGCTTGATGGCGACAAACTTTGGTCATTGTCACACGAAAAGGGTGACAAAGAAAGCCTTTGCCTATGTCCCCACTGGCATTTGGTCCCAACCCATTTTGATTGCATCAGCAAGTGCGTACCAGATGCCTTTAACACATCTGAAATCAGATGTGTTGGTCATTGCCCCCAGTGTTATCCTCCATGCAGTTCAGGATAAACCAAAGGCAGCACACACACATGTTACTGGAGATGACACATTCAAATCGGGTGCGACACATTCAGCTCGGAGGCACCACATTCCAAACAGAAGCGACAGATTTTCTCTGGCTTAAACACAAACATAAGAGAGTCATGGAGTACCTCACCAAGTCGTGCCGAATCGCACTGAAGCTGAGCCTTCAAAAATAATACCGGACAACATGTCCTGTGCATGGTGAGGCATTGTCAATGACGGGAACCCAAATCCACTCCATAGATGAGCGAAAAGTGTACTTTTAATTAGAGAAGGTATAAATACTGCAAGGCCAACAATGTGATCTACGCCAATTTAGTTCATGCTCTCTAGAAACTTTCAAGACGAAGACTGAATTTGAACCATATCAGAACAGATGCGTCGGAGGAACCTGAAAGAAGTACCTTGGAGGCCCTAGCCTTTTTGTTGCAGGGATGCTCCTCATCAACCCGTTTGTGCGTTGGAATTCTGTGACATATGAATGTCAACTTCTTGCCGAGATAAATGATATACATACATACATGATCTCGTCGTGACGGTTCACTGGAATTCGCAGTCAGAACCGGGGGCAAAAGCCGCGCGAGCAGATTTTCGTCCACGTAGTCCGGTATTATGTGTGCCCGATACTTTCCTTGGAATTTGGTACTACAGGTGACGAAATGCTGATGGCTCCTCGACAGCACCTATTAAGGGGCGTGTAGATATTAAAACAAAAACCTGAGGTTTTACACGGCAATCCGAGGATATCCGGCGAAGAAAATCCTTCAGGACCGGAATTTCAATCCACTGGAGATCCAAGAATCGTGGCACATTGGATTGGACGAAGCTGGGAGTAAAAATCTCGGAAATAATCAACTCGCTTGGCAAACACGACGCGAACATGACATACATACATATTCGCGGAAGGCAATCAGCTGCTGAGCCGAGAGGCTGTGGAGTTCATGGTCCGTTGAGGGCAAAAATATACCCGCCGCAAACACGACGAGCTCAATACATGATGTGTCCTGTGCCAGGAAATTTTTGAGAGTGGATATTTCGATCCATTCGTTGTCGAGGAACTGGGTAGTGTTGGGAATAAGGTACCCAGGAGCATAAATCTATCAGTCGGCACATTAAAAAGGTGGGGATGTGACATTGCGCGACGTACATGGGTTCTGAAGGCGATCAGCTGCCGAGCTGGCAGGCCATCAAGGAACTCGGAGTTATCGGCTGTGTGCTTCGATGGATTCATGCCCGTGAGAGACATCTTTGGTGCGCTTTTACATCGGGGACGTTGTCCGCGGAGGTGGTGGTAGTGGTCAGAGGAAGAGGCGGGAGGAAAATGCCAGAGCCCCACGTGGCAATGTCTAGAAGGAGCGGCGCGTGCTTAGCACAGCTATGCCAAGTGCGACACATTTCTAAAAAGGTAAGTGTTGGTGACTCACCCGCCGCCGCGGAGAAGGACAGCGGCGGTGCGGGACCCGGAAACTATAACCGTGTATATTGCCGGGGCGGTACATGCACCACTACGTACGAGAGCAAGCGCAGCGGCAGGCTTTTTTGTGGCGCAAAATGAAAACCAGAGTGGGAGTAAATGCTTACCGTCCTTAGGGGAACAATCACAAATTGCAGCTGAATTTTTCGCCGCGTTAAAGGCTATAAGAAGTGCGGGTAAAAATACGGCACTTACCATATTTAGCACACAAAATCACGTCCATGACGCGATGAATAAAAAACTCCCCGGTTGGGAGCATGAAGGCTGGACTGGAGTCCGACACAGTGGCGTTCTGCGCTGTATGGCGGCGGAACTCAAAGCTCGGGAGGCACCAACGTTCTTCAAGGTTGCAAAAGCGGGCTCACCCGAGCAGGCGATGTGCAGGCAAGCCGCAATACTTGCAAAAAGAGCCGCAAGAACATCAAGGAGCGAGGACTGGGACCTTACGCTGCCCCCTGACACAGCCCTCCCCGGATTAAGCCTGCAAGGGAATCGTCAACGAGTCTTCTATCGCAGTATACGAGAAGCAAAGGTGCAAACATTGTCACCGAGGGTCTCGACAGAACTAAATCTCGAGGTTGTACGCGAAGCGGCAAGGAGCATATTCGGCAGATATGTATCTGATTCCGACATCTGGAAAGCAGTGTCAGTAAAAGACATCCTCCCACGGTCGGCCCAATTCCTCTGGAAAGGTATTCACAACGCGCATAGGATAGGAAAATACTGGACCCACATTCCGGAGTGCGAGGATCGAGCCTGGTGCAAGGATTGCGAGGTGATAGAAGACCTAAATCATATACTAACCGGGTGTAGAAGCCCAGGACAGGAGGTCATATGGCGAGCGGCCGAAGCTCTATGGCTGGAAAGAGAGACAGATTGGCCTGCAGTGTCGTTAGGCACAATATTGGGATGTGGCCTTGCTGAATTCCGCGATGACAGGCAGAAGATCAAGCGTGGCACACAACGGTTATACCGGATCTTGATGTCCGAGTCCGCATACACGATTTGGAAGCTTCGAAACGATCGCGTTATCTCGCAGGACGGTGAACCGGCAACGGAAGACGAAATCCTGAACAAATGGAAATTCGCAGTAAATCAAAGACTACAGGTGGACATAGCGTTGGCAAATAGGCCTATCCGAGGGAAACGCCCATCGTTGGCCCCGAAACTGGTCCTCGAGACTTGGTCCGATATCCTGGACAACAAGAGTAGCTTGCCGGCCAATTGGTTACGGGAGCCCAGAGTTTTAGTGGGTACCCGTGCTGTCTCACGACACCGATCCCAGCAAAATAACAGCCAAGGCATCGGGTAACACGGTAGTCCCACACTGCCCTTCGGGCGTGCGCAATGCATTTCTCTGGGTGGTGGAAACCACTCCCAATGAAGCAGATGCTTCGACCTTTACAATCCAGATGGGCTAACCAATTGTTAGTTGCTACTGGCCTACGTACCACCAAAAAAAAAAAAAAAAAAAAAAAAAAAAAAAGTGTTGGTGACTCGATCAGAGGCGACATACACAGCGCCGGCTCCTCAATTAAAAGGGTATCTTAGTTAGCTACACTTTTCAAAGTATGCTATTAGATATAAATTAACCAAAAACTGAATTTTATATGTCTGATTTGGTACTTAACCAAATCTGATCTTAAATCCAACCTATCAAAGTCCAAATAAATGTCCGTCAAACTTCCAGTATCGCCGCGCGTTTCGCTGACCATGAAATGCAATCTAGAAAATAAAGAATAAAGGGTCTTTAAATGCGTAGCAATACTCAGAGTATCACGCCGGTCGATATGCTTGTAGAAACTTTGAATTTTCAATTAGATTTAGAGGGAGATTAAATGAGAAGTATATATTTCCATTTAAAAGTCTGTTAAATTGGATAGAAAACTTGAGGTTTTGGACACCATTAAACCCATCTGTCGATGGTCGGCAGATGATCCGCAGATGGGCGGCAGATCGTCGTCAGCAGATCGTCAGTGATGTGAGGCAAATATATTATATTGAACTATGATTGACATCCGCAGATGGGTGATCCCAGCGGGCGAATTGGGTCTGCGGAAATTTGGATCCCCGGACACGATGATGGGTGATCCCCTCTGGTGATTGAGCATAATTTACATCGGCGGACATGGGGATGAGTGATCCTCTCTGGCAATTGACCAGAATTTACATCTGCAGACATGGGGATGAGTGATCCTCTCTGGCAATTGACCAGAATTTACATCTGCAGACACGGGGATGAGTGCTCCTCTCTGGCGATTGACCAGAATTTACATCTGCAGACACGGGGATGTGTGATCCTCTCTGGCGATTGACCAGAATTTACATCTGCAGACACAGGGATGGGTGATCCCCTCTGGCGATTGACCATAATTTGCATCTGCAGACACGGGGATGAGTGGCAATTGATCAGAATTTACATATGCAGACACAGAGATGGGTGATCCCCTCTCGCGATTGACCATAATCTGCATCTGCAGACACGAGGACAGGTGATCGTTGCTGGCGATTGACCATAATTTGTATCTGTGGACATGGGGATGAGTGGCAATTCACCAGAATTTACATTTGCAGACACGAGGATGAGTGCTCCTCTCCGGCGATTGGCCAGAATTTATATTTGCAGACACGGGGATGGGTGATCCCCTCTGGCGATTGACCATAATTTGCATCTGCAGACACGGGGATGAGTGGCAATTGACCAGAATTTACATCTGCAGACACGGGAATGGGTGATCCCTCTGGCGATTGACCATAATCTGCACCTGCGGACACAAGCATGGGTGATCGTTGCTGGCGATTGACCATAATTTGCATCTGCGGACACGGGGATGAGTGGCATTTCACCAGAATTTACATCCGCAGACACGGGGATATGTGATCCTCTCTGGCAATTGACCAGAATTTGCATCTGCGGACATGGGGATGAGTAGTGATTCACCAGAATTTACATCTGCAGACATCTGCAGACACGGGGATGTGTGATCCTCTCCGGTGATTGACCAGGATTTGCATCTGCAGATACGGGGATGAGTGGCAATTGACCAGAATTTACATCTGTGGACATGGGAATGGGTGATCCCCTCTGGTGATTGACCATAATCTGCACCTGTGGACACAAGGATGGGTGATCATCACTGGTGATTGACCATAATTTGCATCTGCGGACACGGGGATGAGTGGCAATTGACCAGAATTTACGTCTCCAAACACGGGATGTGTGAGCCTCCCTGGC